>QDHC01006109.1:364018-386280 GCA_013186455.1 Papilio dardanus tibullus
CAAGCTGGGCATCATCGGCGTCGTCAACCGCTCGCAGCAAGACATCATCGATAACAAGACTATTTTGGTATGAGCTAATTATATCTACATATTCTAATACTATTTGAAGAGCTAATTGCCTTTTTATTTAAGTAATTTGCTAAAATCCTCAAGTGTTCGAATTCGGTAATCGACAATGTTGTCAAATATTTCAAACTAAGTTAAAATATTTGGTAATACTTTAATTAAAAGAATTATGTTTCAGTATATTTACATATTCAATTTATTTCGTACCTTTGTACATTTATTATTCAAAGTCCACTCGATCCGATTAGACGTGAACTGTAAATTATATGAATATTTGTTACAAAACTTCTTAATTTCGTACATTAATAGTACTATATTTTACTTGGCGATATGTGAAGACCATTTAATTGTGTTTTATGCTCATGATAATGTTTTAATTGTATCCTACATCGCGTTTCTATCTCGCTGTGCGCTCAACCTTGTCCACTGGTAGCGCTATTTTTTAATTACTTTCACCACAGCCACAGTAGCCAGAACAAATCTTGTAATTCCACGACTCTTTCACCAGACTATAGAGGTCTTTAACCTACTTGGTTAATAGTTTACTGCTGTCTATACGTCTTAAATATTTATCACATATGGTAATCAATGTTGGAACGCTCAACGATTTTCTATTCCTTTTCTTTCTCTTCATTAAAATGATGCATTTAATCTTCCAACTTAGCTTATAATTTTAGTGAATGAAGGCTTATGATATAAAGTCGAACCTGGAAAGCGAGGGTCCAAAGGACCGCAATATTTGTCTTGTTTATAGAGGTTTCTCTCTAATCCGAATTTCTAGTTTATGATAACCGTCCCTCGAAACCATATCGTGACTCGCTTATAGAGGGATACTATGCAATGTTAATTCTAACGTTGTTTTTTATAGGACGCGTTAAAAGATGAAGCGACCTACCTCCAGCGGAAGTACCCAACTATAGCGACGCGGAACGGTACCCCGTATTTAGCAAAGACCTTAAACAGACTTCTCATGCACCATATAAGGGACTGTCTGCCTGAACTCAAGGTGGGTCTAATTGCTAGATAGTTAAATGCAGTAATTATTTACTTATTATATCAATTTAAGTTAATCTAAGTTGACTGTGGAATATGCGAATTATTTATTGAAAAGTTGCTAATGTTTTTCTTAACTACCCCCGAACCTAACGCGTTATGCATGTGCACAATTATATAAAAAAGTTTTAAATTTTTTAACTTATTTATGAAAACATTCATGATTAAGATGCTAGACTTTCTATTAAAAAAACTGTTTTCCCCATACAAATATGGTCTATTATTTTTTTTTAAAGTAGTGGAATAATAATTTAACTTTAAAAATCTCTAAATATCAATTTTTGTTAATAGGTTCGCGTCAATGTAATGATATCTCAATTTCAATCATTATTGAACTCTTACGGTGAAGATGTGTCTGATAAATCACAGACTCTACTACAAATAATAACCAAGTTCGCGAGCGCGTACTGCTCCACCATAGAGGGCACCGCCAGGAATATAGAGACGACAGAACTGTGCGGTGGTGCGAGGATATGTTATATTTTCCATGAAACATTTGGAAGAACTTTGGATTCTATACACCCCTTAGTTGGTGAGTTGCTAATGCAAATATTACTTGCTGTTGCTCGCGACATTGTCCGCGGAATAAAAAAATTAGAAATCGGCCATGTAGTTTTCAAGTTATTTCAATACATACAAAAATACAAATCCTTCCTTTTTATAATAGTTCAGACAAATTAGTCTGGTCAAGGAATTAAATTTCCTTCCCATTTACAATTTCGTACAGTAAATTATGAATTTATTTTAACTCTTTTACAGCCGAATGCTTTAACGCCACACAAATAAGTAAGAGCGTCTTACATGTTAAGTCCACGCTTTAACACAAAATTTTGCAGCGGTTTCGTTTAATTCTTACGCTAATTACATTTTAAGCGACGCTTACATAAAGTATTTGAGCGGCGTTTGAAAATTCGGGCGTTAATTACAATTTTAATTAACAGGTCTAACAAGAATGGATATTTTAACTGCGATCCGTAACGCGACGGGTCCCCGGCCCGCCTTGTTCGTACCTGAAGTCTCCTTCGAGTTGCTTGTCAAAAGACAAATCAGAAGACTGGAAGATCCCTCGCTCCGGTGTGTCGAATTGGTAAACTAAATATCATTATTTTTAAAAATTTCAGACTAGTTGATAGTTGCAATGTTTTGACATTTTAATTTTTCCCCAAAGAGTAATATATGGTATAACGTAGAACACAACAATACCTGGTACAGTTTATTGAAAAAGTTTCAAAAACGGTATAATAAAAACTATGTTCACCAGTATTCTAACATAACTTATGGCCAAATGCTGAAACGTCATATAAATATGTAAAAGCGTAATTAAAAATGTTCTGCAAAATTTGACGTCTATTAAATTCTGAGCGACGGTTGCTTTAAGATTTACTTTTGTTACTTCAGTTTGAGATACATATTTTAAATTTAAAGTTATAATATAAATGACGTTCGATATATTGGTTTGTTTGTTTGACATTTCGACATATTGGTTTGTCTGTCAGTTTGTTTATTATCGTGCAGGTGCACGAGGAGATGCAGCGCATCGTGCAGCACTGCGGCACGGAGGTGCAGCAGGAGATGCTGCGCTTCCCGCGCCTGCACCAGCGCATCGTAGACGTCGTCACCCAGCTGCTGCGCACGCGCCTCCCTGCAACTAACTCTATGGTACGAGTATATACAATCAAACCTGGATAAGCATTCCCTGGTCCCGACGAGGTACCTCCATAAGCGAGAAATTCAGATTAGAGAGAAACCTCTGTAAGCGAGACAAATATCACGGTCCATTGAATTCTCGCTTATCAAGGTTCGACTGTATCTCATACATAACATACTCTTTAAAAACATAGACAATGCAATCGAACTTGGACCTGGGCAAGCGAGTCGTAAGGGATTGCGATTTTATCCTCGGTCGAAAAAGAGGGGATATGATCATGACTCTCGCTTATAGAGGTTACTCGTTAATCCAGGTCTTGCTTATCAAGGTTGTACTGTATATTATAACAAATGTTAAGCCCTTTAAATCTTGACGCCTGCAGATAGTCTTGGCTTCATTTACAGGACCTAGTAGATTAAGTATTTCGTTCAACCAATCATTCGATCACTTTTTTAATAAACATCTGACAAGTAGTTTTTGAGTTCATGACAAACTCAAAAACTACACGTCAGTAGATCTATAGGGGTTGGAAGAGACTTAGTATTCGATGTAGTTTATATGTTAATTTTACATTTACATTAATCTTAAGGGGCAGGGGACTTAGAAACCCCCCTTGCTCTTACTCTTGACTCCCTTAACAATATTATGAGTGTATTTATTCATAGGTTGAAAACTTAGTAGCTGTCGAGCTGGCGTATATAAATACGAAGCACCCCGACTTCCACCGGGAAGCGGCGCTGGTCTCCGGCCTGCTGAAGAGTACGGACGGGCTGGTGGAGGACCACAGCCCGGTGTACCGGCAGAAGCCGCGACCCACCTCTACGGTACCAACTATCTTCAAAGTATATAATTTGCTTTATTATTATCATTGCTTTTGGAGATTGCATCGACTAACACACTAAAATAAAGATAAGTATACCACTTTTATGTAACTAGCTGTTCCTCGAAATCGTCTGAATGGAATTAAAAATTAAGCCTATGTTATGGACTATCTTGTAGCTTCCTAACGGTGAATTTTTTTTTTAAATCGGCCAAGTAGTTTTTGAGTTTTAATACATACAAATCATGTCTCTCAATTTTAGTATACACTGTTTTTCGCGACTTCGTCCGCGCTGAATTAAAGCAATAGCCTATGTAATTCAGTGATCATGTAGCTTCCTAATGCTGAAAGAATTTTTGAAACCGGTGGTAGAGAGTAGTTTTTTAGTTATTTCTGTACAAATTTCCTCTTAATAATATTAGTATAGATTTATATATAGAACAGTAAGAAAAAAAATTGAAGATAATTGTGGCTTCCATGTAAAGACATATAATTTCCAATACAATATTTCAGTCATACAAATTCATACATTTCTTTAACCGAAACATGTAACAATAGACACGTATAACATTACATTATACGCCATATATCTCAATAATTCCATACATTTCATACTTATACTATTTATATTTACGGTACAATATTGTTGTGGTTTCTATAGTAATTTGGATGAAGACGGAATGTTTGATTTGAGTATTATTTTGTAGCTATTTCTACAACAAATGGGTGAAAGAGGGTCCGTCTTGGTATATTTTATAAATGTATGGTATGCATATAATCAGGTAATTGAAATGCTCCAATGTGTTGAGATTATAGTGTTTTTTACGCACACACAATAATTTTCATTTTTCATTGATTTTACTTTAAAATACACATTTTGTACTTGTTTAAAAATCTTCTATTTGATTGTCATTAAAAAATCTACTGTATTTTCTATCCAAATAATTCATAGAAAGATTGGATACAGTTAACTTAATGAAATGTTTGTGAAGTCTTCACTGTACAAATTCACAATTAAACTGGGTGTATCATAATTCTTACTGATAAGGACTCTCTTTCATACATTACTATTATTTTTATAGATATGCATGTCAGTTGACTTTTCTTTGCATGCTGACTCTACATTGGATTTTATGTTTTATTACATAATTAAAAAAAAACATTTTTTTTTCTTTTTTTAGATTTTGTTTAAAAAATGCAACTTTAATGTCTTTTCATTTAACGATATAAACAGTATTATTTGTTTTTAAAGCATGTTTTACTGTGACTTAGTTTTGGATTTTTTTTAACTACCCTTCGCTTACTTACTTTATGTGTTGTGTTTGTTATTCAATTCATAGTCAAATCGATGAACAAAACCTTGTCGTTTTTAAACGTGGATAAATATAAAAATAAAATAGATTTAAGTGAAATACCGCTTGCAGCATGTGCCGGCCATCACTGACGGCCAGGAGAATAGATCACCGCCGCAAACCGCTAACAGTGATTCACCCACTGGTGCACAGGTAATATTACTATCATAAATTATAATAAACTACAGTCCTACAAGGATATTATGGCACTTTTTTGACATTGACAGGAGGGCGCCTACAAAGTTTTAGCGATAACAATAGGTAAAATTTTCATAACTTCTTTCAAAATCCCTCAGCTGCCTTTCCCTGAATGGTTAAAATGTGACGCTGTCAAGATAACATTGTTAGTTCACATATTTTCCGAGTGCCTTAATATCCTTGGAGACCTATACCTGTAGTTTGCGACTTCATCGGCATGGAATTAAAACAGCCTATGTTACTCGGGGATAATGTAGCTTTCTAATGGAGAAAGAATTTTTAAATTCGGTCACTACTTTTTGAGATATTTCAATACATACAAAATACAAATTTTTCCTCTATAATATTAGTATACATTATAATTTATTTTATTTGTTAGCATGCAATATTAGTGTAAAATAATTACAAATGAGATCAAATGTTGTTTTCATTTAATTACTTTAATGTTTACTTTCTTTGTGTTGTGTTAAGTTGCTAAAGCAACATTTTTTTTTTACTGAGAGAAAAAGAAATGGCATTTTGACAAATAGTCGTTTTTGTAGAAAAAAATATGTGGATTTATGTTTTTGACCTTTTTTATTTAATTAACGTATAAAGCCAATCTCTGTTACTTTGTTTCTAGTCTGTTTTTCTATGATAATTATGTTTGTTTAGTTCAATGGATCTCCGGAGAGCAAGGTGCTGACTCCACAGAAGCCTGTGAACTTGCTGCCGGAGGTGCCCAGTCACACTTCAAGGAAGCTCTCCGATAGGGAGCAGCATGATTGTGATGTTATTGGTGAGTTTTGTCTTTTTTAAGTTTTTTGTTATTTTATTTTAGGTATAATTTATGTTTTTTTTTTTCATATAATCGCTGACAAATTGACAGCGTATGGATGCAAGGGTTTCTAACAAATTAGATATTTAATATGTAAAAATAATGTTTAAAAATAATGAGTATAAATACATATGCCATTTTTCAGCGGTTTTTCATATAATTGTGTTTTTAGGTGTAGAAGTTTTTTATTTCTTTTTAAACCAGGTTCCCATGTTTAATATATTAATATTCATGTCCTGCATTTTAATAATTAAAAGCTAAGACCATTGAACACGTCATTCATTTTTTTTTGTCAAACTAACAGTGAGATTTGTTTTTGTGTCCGTCAACTACTTGGTTTTTAAAATTTGTAATATCAGGAGTTTTGTTATTTTTGTATAATAAACAGTTTTATTAGCAAAATGTATTTATTTAGCCATAGTAACAATTTTTTTTTAAAGCCATATCAACACAATTTCTTTTTTGTTTTTTTTTTCACCGTTCACGATATTCTAAATTGCAATATTTATCGTTAAAATAAACTATTAAAGTATTGTTTATTTGTGATGGTAGGTGGACGGAGCGAGACCTCACCAAGGCAAAAGACTAATGAACAGATAGTTGAGGGCATTGCGATGACGCAATTGAACAGTATGGGCGACCTCGTCGGTGAGCCACGCCCGCCTGCCCACCACCTCACATAACCCCCTACGGAAAACTAAACAACCCCAAAATAAATTCGAAAAAAAAACGATTTTATGTCTTTTTTCGGCATTTTAATTTTATAACTCTTAAACAAAAAATCATTTTAAAGTCGGGAATTTTAGGTTCAAGGCCCCTTCCTCCTTTATTTTTAGCTTTTAATCATTTTTTTTCTCCGTCTACTATTTAGTATTAATTTGACCAATTTTTTTCCACCAAAAACACAATTTTGATTGGAAACCAGATTCCCTACGGGAGCGTAGGTTCGTATCCTACCGACTGCGCCATGTAAAGATGGGAGCTCTTAAAATATCGGGTTTTAAATTCAGACTGAATTATTTATCATTATTTCTAAGTACCTTTACATTATATTTTATTTTACTTACATATTTTTAAAACGGTTTGAGATATCAAGTAATCGTTCGTTTAGAATATTCGTTATTTGTCTATAAGAAATCAACGAAAAAGAAATCAACGAAAACTTTGGCGAAAGATTTGGCTAAAATGGTAATTGTTTAGTTTTCCTTGTACGGGGACGATATATCATGCTGGTCTTGCCATCACTTGCTAACACCCGGCTGACAATGAAGTGATAAACATATTGTTAAATATGAAAAGGATGACTATATGATTTGACAATTGCTTTTAGCTAAAGCCGGGTGCTTGTAGTGATATTTATGCTTGTCGCTTCTAACATTTGCATGATATTTGTTGTATATACAATTAAATACTATTTATGCCTTTAATAACTAACATGTGTCGTATTATAATTATTTTATTTCATATTATTATAGCCGAAGAATTGAATATCGTTTCATATATTTTAGATTACTAATAGGATTAAAAACTATTTTGTGCAACTTACTTTGTGGTTATAAAATATTTAAATATGTGCCCTACGATCCTCCGAAGCCAAGCAATTAAAAAAAAATCCTAAGAAAAGTGTAATAGTTCTGGCGAGCCATGAAATGTGATTTTTAAATTGGTTTGGTCGAATATACGCAGATTCCACAAACTATGCCGCTATTTTTACTACTTCTTGGTTCTTTTTTTATACTATTGTAATGCATTGATACTGCCAAATTATTTAGCATCTTGTTGCATCGTCTAAAAGTCCTATAAAAGACTTTGTTAAATAGAGGGAATGAATTCATGTTTATAAAAGCGTGCTTGTCTAAACTTTAAAAGCGTAAAATAAGATTTATTCTGTATGTTCCTCAGTCTGAACTGTTTACTAGGTTAAAAAAATTGTCAAACAAATGTGGTCTTATTGTAATAAATGTAAAAATTCAAATTGCCAAATTGCTAACACAGGTAAAATTGCCTCACCGCTAAAAATATTTTCTAAAATATTATCAAAGCAAAACTATCATTTGCACAAATTCATCGCTGTATACACATGGGATATTTAAAACTAAATAGTTTTATTTCATAAAGTATAAAATATCATATTTTTTTTCAGAGAAATTAATAAAATCGTACTTCTATATAGTACGTAAATCGATACAAGACTCAGTGCCGAAGGCGGTGATGCATTTCCTTGTGAACTACGTGAAAGATAACTTGCAGTCGGAGCTCGTCACTCACTTGTACAAGTCCGACCAGGCTGAGAGTCTGCTCAATGAGTCTGAGCACATCGCGCAGAGGAGGAAGGAAGCCGCGGATATGTTAAAGGTAATGTCGCTTATTTATGACTATTTATGATTTAAAAAAAGATAAGGTTCGACCCATAATGGGCTCCATTTCCTGCAACTCCATGTCTAGCGCGTATTTTGCTTGAATACACATATCTTTGAAATATCTTTGCCGATATGTGCAGGTTACATCACGATGTTTTCCTTCACCGTAAGAGCGTCGGGTAAATATGTACATATGAAAATCGAAAACACATTGGTACATGGCGGGATTCGAATTTGGGATCTGCAGATTACAAGTCAAAAGCTAAACCCCTGAGCCGCCGACGATTCATGACTTTTTTCCATTATTGTGAACATCCAGTTATCTTTAAAATCTATCAAAAAGTTTACTCACCACTCACCGAACAACTTATTTAAAAAAAAATACAGAAGAATTGAGAACTAAACTTAAAATAAATATTAATCACTCAGTACAGTCGAACCTGGGTAATTGAGATCTTCTACAACTGTTACTGTCTTTTGAATAGTTTTCTCACCAAACAGGAGGGAACTAACTCTTATCCTGGTTTGATCTACTTGTGCGATGCATTATATTTATATTGTGTTAAATTTACTATAAAAGTAATGATTTAATAACACTAACAATTTCATCGTAGTTTTTTTTTCATTTTTGTTTTTTTTTGTATCAGGCGCTGCAGCGCGCCGGTCAGATTATCAGCGAGATACGGGAGACTCACATGTGGTGATATCCGGAGGAAGACTAGTTGTATTAGTGAATCGAGCGACTCCGCGCGGGAGAGGCATTTCTACTTATTTTCTACAGATAAGTGTTATTGTATGTTATTAACACATTATTTGAAAATATTATAGTCATGAATAATTATAATTTGTTTTTGTGTCTGAAAACACTAGTGAATAGAAATTTAGTATTGAAGATTGTTTCGTAGAGTTGGTATTGTCTTATTACCTTTTTTAACTCCATTATTGTTTTTTTTCTTCAATGACTAAGTTATAATTATGAAAAATATTAAATATTTTTGGTTTTCAAAATGCTTCGCATCTGCTCTCTGCAAAGTTATTCCATGACAAGGTTTCCTACATGGTATTTTTTATACCACATCTTTGTAATAGCAGAATATCGAAGCAAACGCCATTTCAAGTAAATTCTGAGAATTTTGTACTATTGAAAAAAGTCTTTAATTTTTTTTAATTACAGTTTTTCTTATGAAGTGATATTTCAAGAGTTTGTTACGTGTGTGTAAAGTAAAGGCTTTGTAACCTAATTGTTGATGATTTTTTTTAAATAATCTATTACCCTACGGCTTTATTAGACCGAGTCCGCGATAAAAACGGACTTAAATTAAAGCAAAATTTTCGTTTTTATCGCGAACTCGGTGTAATGAAGTCGTAACGTATTAAGCGATGATTCCCAAATAAATATGTATTTCAACTAGTCTAAATAATTAAATTAAATAATGTTTAATGAAATTGTATCTATTCGTATACTTTTCGATGTAGTAGTTATTAAATGCTAATCACTTTTTTAAGTTTAAAAACATATAAGAACTTTTTCCCTTTATTGCTGTAGCATACAGTTACCATAACTATCGTAAGTTAGTTTATTTTTCTGATGCGTTGTAGTTTTAAATCAGTGATATTACTTGTATTTCTTTAAAGAAAAATATGGAAAAATTTAGACGAATTTGTATAATTTGTCATTTCTCTTGTAAACACAGGGCTATGTAGATTAGTTAAGATTTTTAATAGCAATTTTAGATATATCTGTTGTCGCAATAAATTTAAATATATGTGTATAGTTCCTTAAATATTTGTATGCATGCTTTCTTATTCAATATTGTGTCAGTGTCCAAAATTATTGCTATTATATATTTTTGTTTGAAATTATATGAAAACAATTGTATACTCGTACTTATAAAATAGTTCCAATTCAAAAAGAATTCGATTAATCGGAAATAATAAATATGATGTTAAAAATATATTAACACATACAATGCTGAGATTCTTCCTTAAAGGTCAGTTAATGGTGAAAATCATAGTGGCACTGAAACTTATCTTCTGGCTTCATTAGACCGAGTTGGCGATAAAAACGGACCAAACAAAATCTCCGCAAAATTAAGGTGTGCGAGTTCGATGTTTTCATATGATGTAGTTGTGTTAGAAGTAGTGTAAGTATTCCAGTGTTACTCGAAGTGTTACTCAGCGCTGTGCAGAACCAAGTGAGTGTTGCAAAAGTAAGAATGTATTTAAAAAGTCTGTTATTTAAATAGAAATATTTGTCATGATGTATGAGACTTTTATTCCATCCATTTATTCCATGCTTACCCTTAAAAAAACTATAGTGTATTCGTCCTTCCTACTCCTTTCCATACCTACAAGAAAGTCTGACAGATCTTGCACTCTCGCCAAATCAGGACTGAATTATTACAGGGGGATTACCCAAAGTACATGAGCTGCAAAGCGATTCTATAGCGAACGTCAAAAATGTATGAAACTGACAATTACGTTCGATATAACACATGTCATTGTCAGTTTCATACAGTTTTGATTCCATCAGCGATATCGCCAATCGAAAAGTACTTTGGATCGCCCCCCAGTTCTGTTTGAAAAATAAGCAATAGTAAATTAATTATACGTGGAAAATGTCAATGGAGACTTAGTAATGAGACCACCGGCAGTGATATGATATTAACATCAAGTTTGAATGTTGCCAGCCTTAGAATAAAGGAGGTAATAACATGGGTACAATCTACCAAAACACCGCGTACGCACAAAATGCTCGCATGATTAACAAAATATGAATCAAATTAAGCTCTTAAATGGTTAATTTTAATTTCAATAAGAGCTATTTTTGTCCATAGTTAATTGACGAATCGATTTGATAAGACTAAATGAGAGTCGTTCATATTTGCTACCTGTAAATAAGGCGATAGAATATTTAAATTTATTTCTTTAGTAGGTTTTGCTAGTGAATTTACGACTATATTAGCTCCAAACGATTGATGATACATAACAGTAAATAATGTAAACCAAAGGAATCTTTAACCACAAAACAATCTGAAAGACATCCTTAGACGTGCAGCAGAATCGAAGCTTAGTCATGCAAAATAACCTTGTGACGTAAAACTTGTGAGCTACGCCTACAGCCGCGGCAAAAGCCGCTCCGCCCACTGCAAAAACTTAAGGTTTTTTGTGAATATGCGGTAGGTATCTTAATAAAGATAATTTCGTACTTTTAATCATATTTAGGCTAATATTCTTGACTTAAAAGTAAATTTAACTGTAGTTCAAATATTCTAGTTTTCTAGATAAACATAGATTTTAAAGTAAATGGCTGGAAGCTTAATTGTTTTATAATAATGGCAGTTATAAGAGATAACGTAGACATTAGGTAATGAGTTCGGAATGTGTGGGACAGTCTGTCTCGAGTATGAAAACGGCTTTTCGCTACAATTGTCTTTAATCAAAAAGAAACAATTGCTTGGCAGTCAAAATATTGCTGAAGAATGTGTGCTACAAAAATTCAATATTTCGTGCCATATTAAAGAAAGAAACCCAATCAGAAATCCTTTTTACAGTGGTCAGGTCATCTTGTGTGGATTGGGTTTAATACCTATTATTGTTTTTTTTTTATTAGTATACAACTTGAAGTAACTGCAATTACACAATATGTGGATTATTTAATGTTGCAGACATACTGTCAGTAATTGCGTTGTTTGAGCACATAGCGTCTACATAGAGCAGGATCAGCAAATTGAGTCGGGTGGTCGCTGCGCGCGCGCACCTCACTCGCTCGGCGCGCCGCGGCCGGCAATACGTCGATTGTGAACAAAGAGTGAACAAGTGAATGTGACTGTGCTGGACATTTCAGTGCTTTATTTAGCCGTTTTCAGGTACTTTTTTATTTTGTTTTTGTTAGATTTAAATTACTGAAAGAAGTGCCGTTCAAATATTTTTAGAAATTAAAGTATTGAAGTGTCTTAAAACCATGTTTGTCAAATTTCGATACATTTAAATATCATAAGTACTTAATTACATTCTATAAATGTAGAAAACAATGATATAGTTTTATTTATGTGCCGTCACTCGAAAGTACTTAAATAATCGCCCCTACACGAACATAACATGCGTCAGCCAATTGAAACTTTTATTTGTTTTCATTTTCAATTTCCTGTCGTATGAAAATGAGTCCAAACAATCTCCGACTCATCAAAAACACATCACATTAAATACCTTACAAAATATACATAATGACGTAGTCGTTTAGTTGCGTAGGATTAATTAAAGTGAATAAAATATCTTTGTTTAGTTGTAGAGACATATGTGGGTTTGAGTCAAAACATATGCTGAGGAACCCTGACAAGGTCGAAATGACGTCATCATTGTGATGATATAGGACATACGGGACGACTGTTCTCGGGAAGTTATATTACAGACGTGGTAATTGATAAAGTGGGTGCTACGTAACTGGAACATATATGGGTATCCGGTGACGATTACGATATATTGAAAGAAACACGATCTATAGTATTATATATAACTAGAATGTGTACATAAGCAAGTTTGCGGTCGAAGGACAGGTTACGTAGAACTTGGATTGCTACAAGTTGTCTAGGTATTTAGGTATTAACTTTCTAAGACCTATAGATTCTAAATTGCTGCGGATATTTCTATTTTAAGCGGAAAGTCGATGATTCTGTTTGTCTACGTTTACTTAAAATAATGACATCATCATTGATCATTTAAGGTTATTGCATGTAAATAAGTATTTATTTGTTTTAATACAGAGAATAAATACTCGTCGTTTAGGAATAAAACGTATTCATGATGTTTAAAATTATATTTTAACAGTTTTTTATATGCGGTACAAGAATTAAATTATACAAAAACCTATTTGGAATTAATTAATCTCAGTCAAAACAAGTACAATATGAGCAAGTAATTTTTTACTTAAATATTCAAAATAAAAGTGGAAGTTAAAGTAATACGGCTAAATCGGATTAACTAAGGCGATCCGCTGCTCGTTTGCCCCCTTCTCATATAAAAAAGTGATTTCACTGTCGGAATTAAGTGTATAAGACTCGATAAAATACACACTTCAGGGGATTTTTAAAACAATTATCATATTCATAAGTTTATAATATTGTCAACTGTCTAATACCATTGTATTTAACCAACTCTCCCGTGTTTCATAAAAGAGTAAACTATCTGCTAACAATAGGAGATAAGGTACCAAAGCTACTGTCCCATTATTGGAATCGTCATTTGGATATTAGGCCTTGAACCAGACACTTGATCCTTAAAATAATATTTAGTTTGTCTTAATATAGTACGAAGTAACAGAAGCAATTACAATCCATAATTTGTATTTTTCGCATACATGTTATACCAGTGATAATATCCTTTATATATGAAGATTGATACTTTAAAACCACAATAACTTCCAATCTACCGGTAAGATTAATTGCTGTGTTCTAAACATGATCAAATATTGATGTGCTGACCAAACAAAACTACGATTAGTGTATGTTGTGTTGATCTGTCCGTCCGTGTGGCCTGTGTGTACTTTTTCTTAGGTAAACGTAGTGAAGCCAATTTTTACGATGGCAGTAGTCATTCGGTTCACGTAAAACAATTAATTAAAATCTGACGGTTCCCACGAATGTGTACTCAATCGAGTGTCCCACAAACCGGTCAGTTCCGATTCTTTTCAATATATGTCTAACCGTGAATCACGTTCGTGTGTTGCGAATGCTTAAATGTTTATTGGTTTTATTTATGGTATTGAATATATTGTTGTTTTGATAGTAAGTTGTCTAGAGTCTATTTCCCCCTTATTCCGAAAAAATGTATAAAGTAGTGCGATAAACTAGGAGCAATAAGTCGTCGATTATACGACACTGGAAGACACTCGGAACTAAATAAGATAGACCAGGGGTCTCATTGGACCATATTATGTATCAGAAACAAGGATGTTCTGTATTTAGTAATAAATAGTTTGAATGTACAAGTACCAAACGTAGAAAGTACAACAGTAATAACGCTGATTCTCGTTTCGGAATAAAGCGGATTGGGTACAATATTCCATTAGTTTTCATCTGTACTGAAGAGCGCGTACGCAACTGATTACCAATCAAAACCTTTTTTGCTTAATTTTAAAGAAATGAAATTGTGAAGGTTACATTCAGGATAATCTTGAATATCGAATTATTCAATAGACCCAACTAGGTGTGAATCAAAAATGTCTAGCCTACAAAGGCTAATAAATTGTAACATTCTACTTGAAATGCTTACAATGTAAAACCGATTGTCTAAAGTTAAGTTGTAACATTTATTTTCATATTTAGCGCCACCTTAAACGGGGAACAATGGCGATATTAATTTTCCATTCGGATAGCGCATGCGCATAAAACAAGTGCATTTTGTGTCTCATTCGCATATGACGATGACTATGTCGCCCACGTCCCGGTGTTTGCGAGGCCATTTAGGGACCTCAGACACGGCTCACTGTCCATTGAATAAATTATCAGTTTCCGTAACAGATATCAACAAACGGTATCACAAGTATGAATAAATGGGCCATATTCACAACATATTAGTCACCTCCTTATACGTATTGGTAACAAAATGTTAGTATTTTTGGTGGAGACCTTCACAGATTATTTATTGATGGTACCAAAATGCTAGTTCGTTATATAAAAGTTTCAGCATAACATAGCAACAAAAAACATACGAAGCAATTTCATCGAGCGTGACTGGATACAAATACTTCTTTTTAGGAGAAACGATATCTTGTAATAATGTCTAGTAAAAAGTCTTAATCGGAAGCTGGCTCCGACTCGCTCTGTTGCCTCGAAATAGAAAAGTAAAACAGCAACACTTTAGGATACGCTTTACTCCTCAGAATGTCGTAAACTGGTGCGTGTTACGCTAAACGTTTATCGGCTATTAAGCATTTGATGCTTCGACGAATTAAACAACATGCCTGCATTCGAACCGGTGGGTGTCGTGTTCCATTACTCATCATTTGCGATAAATAGCTTCCAGATACATTAAAATGTAACTGTAACTTTTAACATCCTCGAAATCAGACCTGGAACATCTTTTGTTGCTCATAAATTTTTGAAAAATGATTACATGCAAGCGGACAGGAACATCGAAAGTTGGAAAATGACTTATCAACATTGAACGCTCCTGAGCAAATAAGACCAATAAAATATTACTATAACGCGCGCCTTTGAAACTACTTTTCACTGTATTGTGAATAAAGTTGTATGTTAGTTTTTAGGCCATAGCAAATTAAGCACGATGTTGACAAAAAGAACGGGCCCCGCGCTTTGAGTAGCGTGGCTAAATTGAAATCTCGTGTGCGTAACGGAAGACATTTTACTGCTTAGTTGGTCAAGAGCGGAAATGTGGTAACATAACGTACACTTAGAGGCCAACCACAGATGATAAATAAATAATTTTGGATCTTACTTATAAAACTAAACATGTACCTATTAAACTAAAATATAACTTAAGGTACTAAACTTAACCAAAATGTTGTAATTACTGATATCAATTACTTAGTTTAGTTATATAAAAACAAGTTTTGAAAATCCAAGAACTGGTTTATCTATGACAGTAACAAGCAAGATCTTAATTACAGCAATAATGTTATTAAGCAGTTCATATTTTCTTGAAACAAACTTTTTTAAATTATATTACATAAAAAAACAAGAACTAAAGACTAATATCTTCGTTTTTGATTATGGCAAAATTATAACCTAACTGGTGACCTTAATATTGAACATACCACATCATACCGTGGACTAAAGACTTATCTCAAGATTAACTTATTGCAAATTTCAAGATTAAAGATTCCCATGTATGGGAACGTTTACATTTCCCAAGGGCATTGAAGTGCACTCAATGCCATGAGCAATGCAATCGTTATGCGCAATCAAAATATTCCATATTCGGTGCACACCACTCCTCCGCAAATTCAAGTGCGTGTAATTTGGTCCCGAAGTGAGGTAAATCATAAATATTAAGCCTTATTAATCATAAATCAATGATAATTCCATATTATATCATCTTGCACACTTGTTCATAAAATTATTTAATAAGAAATCCTCTTGGATTTTTTACTAAATAATTTTATAAACAAGTTTCCCGAAACTTAACTTTTATTTCATTACCATCTACGTCATCAAATTACTTAAAATTCTATCCAAAATAAATGTATTCAGAGAAAAAGAAATACATTAATGAAATCTGCCAACAATTACTTAAAGAGAGGACAATGTTCTAATTTCTAACAAAAAACGAATTATTAAGTACATCTACATAAAGTATATAATGACCATTACAATAATACTCTGAATAACAGTTTTTCACAATCACGTCGGATGGATACTTAAATGGATTTTTTAAGTAAAATATCATCAAATCTAGTCAAATATGTCACCTTTATTCTCGAACTGAGTTGACTTAGTCATCAGAAAAAGGAGTCTTTGCCTGATATCTACCAAACGAGATCGTAACGTGGGCCCAGTTCTAGTGACGAACACTCAAAAAACACTTACGAATACATTTGTCTATCAGTGATGCCCATCGCCTTTGTTAGCTCAACTGCTTGCTTGAGTTTACTAATTCATATGTAAAAAAGTGTCTGTCCCATTGCCGTGAAGATTAACGAAATTTATCTCAACATCAACTCGTTCTAAAATAAGACATTCAGGAACAACATATTTTGGAGCATACAAGTACTCTAATCTGAATTTAAATTGGATTATGTGTCATCATCTTTTAAACTGGAAGCCAATAATCTACGTTCGCTTTCTAAGGCTATAGAAAATCTTGGAAGGGTTTCATAACAGTTTCAGACCACCGACAATAGTGCGCAATATCAGATATTTAACTCTTGTTCTTTTAAATGTTTTATTTAATGAATGGTCCGAGTAACCCAGTGTTAGATACTTATCCAAAGGTCGACGGACACGCAATAACGAATTCGGGCACATCACGTCTTGCCCTTTTAATCCAAATGTCAAATGTCGCTTCTCTGTGGATGTATCTCATGTTTAACTTACGGCTTCGTAGTGCACTCTGTGGTTGCGAGACAAGATTTATTTGGCCTCTAATTGCCTTGTAATTGGTCGTACCTAGTAGCTCAATGTCCAGTAAGCAAGTACGGAATAGCTTTTTTCGTTTCATTCCTGTAATCTTGTCAAATAACAAATTCACAGTATACAGAAGAGAGAGATATACAGAGAGGCACAAGTAGACACGAACAAAGGTGGCACTAATATTACTAACGTACATATATCACTCGGTGGCTTTATTCCACTAAAAGCTGTAAACCGTACAATAAATCAATGCTTTTGTAAACCAACCGAATCGAAACAGGTGATGCCGACGCGGAACGATAGGGTAACCACATTAAAGATATTGTTATTTAAATACTTATTAATATCTTAACATTAGCTTCAATATACAGGGCACTATTTGTACTTCTATCGCGTCTACTATCTTCTTAGGTGTTACTGGTATCGATATATCATTTTGAATGTGTGTATATCCAATTAAATGCCATATAGTATTGTCACATTAGCCGGAACACAATGTTGAATCTTTTCAATTCGACGAAAGCGTATTGTTCACGGCTCGCTCGCTTTAACATGTGGAATATCTCATTGCGTTCCAATGGCTGACCACGACTGGCTCCCCATATAACACTGCCTAAATAAACTACTTTTTTTAAAGTCCTTTGCGTCATACAAATCCCCTCGGTTATTAATAGTATTCGTACAATTGTTATATTTTTGAAAATACATATCTTGACAAAGTATCTGGTAACTTATCGCCGCAAACTGGTCATAATTTAAAAAGAAATCATCTATAGACGAATCATAATATAAGTGACAAATGCTAGCTCATGATTATAAGCAGGGTTATTGGTGACAAAAAAATAGTCATTTGTCAATAAGATTTTAGAGTCTTTTCCGCACTTTGAGCAATGGAAAGTGTTGCACTTACGATAGGAGTGTCTTTAATTCGATATAAAAACGCAATTATTACTAACTTCTTATAAGCACTTTAAGCCGATTCAAGGTATACGGATTTAGTCACAGTATGCACAGAGCAAAGTCCAAGACAAATATTTTTCAAAGCGTATATGACAAGCAAAGCAAATGGAACTACCATGTAATCCTGTTAAGTTTGAATAAAGCGGAACGAAATCTTAAAAAATTAGGTAATACTGGTGTAATAGTTAACAATTCAGAATTTGTTATTGCTTAGTTAGATTAATTTAATGATGACATGGACTTTGGTGGAATAATATATCTGCAGATTCTACAGTATTACAGTAGTATCAAAGATCGCACCAGTCAGAATAATAAACAATGACATCACGACCAAATGTTGAATCGATGGAGCATTTTATGCGGGCGTATAGAATTCGATGTGAAAACAAAGCCAACCCACGACAACAAAACGTTTCTTCTTCACCGATACTTCACTAATTACAATTATAGGGCAATTGATTCCTTCACAAATTGGAAGCTATAAAACTAGTGTCGGTGAATTAATTTGATAATTACTCTCTCGCAATATGGTTTATTTTCGGTTGAATCGAACTAATGAGCTTGATTTTTCAATTAAAAATAACGTTATTGTGAGAGCAAATTAGGGCAATTACTAGTACGCGAGGGGCAGTTATGCGGCGCGAGCTGCATTAATTTTATGGCTCATAGATGGTGAAATGCGTAATGATTTCACTATGCATTATTGCCCCAGTAAAGACGAGTACTAGAGAAAACGCTGTAGCCGCCGCACAATTACATCAAGTAGTTGTTTACGCAGCATTCTGTCTTCATCATAAGATTTTTGTTTTAATTCCTGACCTGTTTCATCCAATCGCTTCCAACAACAGTTATATACCGGTAGCTCAAATTATGTTAGGCATTGTGTGCATTTACAATATGCACAGTTTGAATGTTTGATGTATTTATCTAATAAAATTCTATAGAAAATATGACTTGTGGCCTATGGCACAAAACAGCACTGTCGTGGTCCTTTCACACGCGTATTTACACTTCTCTTAGCATTGCTAATCGAATTGACGGGCATTGGCTTAAGAATTAACACATTTCTATCTACACAAACATGTAAATAAACAAACACGGTTAACTCCACAGCATACTTATGGTAGATAATCAGATGTCTTGTACTATGTTTTACTTGTCGGTGGCGTCAGTTTTGTCTTGAACTTCGGATTGACCGTGTCATCACTAGACTATTATTCACTTACAGTTACCACTCGCTTTAATGAGTTAATCGTTCGACGTTAAAATACATTATGTTTTAATTCCTTTTTCAGATGTAAGCAGTATCTGACTGATCAAAATGACGCGGGACAGTTACGAAATGGACTCCAATCGAATATCACGTGGCGGCTCTCTCTTCGGCACTGATCCTCAAATACAACTGAGGAAAGCCCTCAGGAATAATGATTATGCCACGTTCAAGAAACTCGTCAGTTATGGTGCCGTGGATCTCGAATATACATATCCATATCCAGATTACAAAACATGTCTCGAGCTAGCTGTCTCGGAGCCGGATAGGCAAGAATTTATTAAACTCTTGCTACAACATGAGGTGCAAGTCAACAAAGTAAACGACAAAGACGGTAAAGCTCCCATTCATCTGGCTATCGAAAACGGAAATCTCGATGCACTAAACATAATACTAGAGGATGACAGAATCGATGTAAACATAAAGTGTAAGGGAAATACAGCATTACTTATGGCTGTGAAAGAAATTCAAGACCTGGATGATAATAGAGAAGAAAACATGTCTAAATATGAAGATATGATAGAATTGCTGTTAAAAGCTGGAAGTAATGCGAACTCGCCAGATAATAAAGGGATAACACCTATTTATTCCGCTGCAAAACAAGGCCTCGAAAGAGTAATCAATTTAATCTTAGATTATGCTAAAGACCCTATTGATTTGGATACCTACAAAGACATAAGAGGTCGAACTGCACGTTATTATTTAAACGATGCTTTTCCTCACCTTTTGCCAAAGTTTGATACAATGGCAAAACAAGAAGAAATAATAGACCCGGATAAATTATTCTCTTATTTAAGTAGACATGAAGAAGACAACTTCATTCGTGATTATTCAAAACTTGTAAAGAAAAATGAACATCGTCCAGCTTTAGCGGCCAATAACGGTATGAACACAATGTTGCAATTATGTACCGAGAAAGGATTTGAAAAAGTTGTTGGTGTCCTGTTAAATTCCGGCGCAGATCCCAATGCAACATGTTCTGCTAATACTGTTAAGCCAATTGCTATTGCTTGTCAAAATGGGTACTATAAAATTTTAAAAATGTTTATTGACAATGAATCAACACTTTTTGATCCAGTTAACAATGAATCACTCTTACAAATAACAATAAGGGGAATGAAAACAAGCTCATTAGATTCCAAAGTAGATTTCAAAAGTTGCATAGATATATTATTGAAAAATCCAAAACTCAACATAAATATAAATTATCCCGATATTAAAAGTAATACAGCTCTACATTACGCGGCAAGAAACGGTGACAGTGATACGGTACTGGAATTACTAAGAAGTGGAGCTTGTGTAGGACTCCGCAACAAATTTAACGAGCCACCATTAGCAGATATAAACGCGAAAACACTTGAAACGTATTTGGATGAATGTATATCAAGTAATAGTGAACGACCCAGCGACGATGATTATGAAATTCATATGAAATACAGTTTCCTGGTGTATCCTAACAATTCTCTGGAGAATGAAATGTGTAAAGTACCTCTGATGGATAACACAAATAACAATATTAAAGAATATGATGCAATTTTAGCTCCTGAAACTGAAGCACTTTTGTATATGACCAAAAGCGAAGAATTGCGGCCACTATTAAAACATCCAGTTATAACGAGTTTCTTATATTTAAAATGGCAACGAATTAGCTGTTTGTTTTATGCTAACATAACTTTTTATTCATTGTTGTGGCTATCTTTAATTTTGTACATCATATTGGGCTATGGTGCTGAAAAGGAACAATCGAAATCCTTCGAGGCATTAAATATTGTAACTCATATCGGCGCTGTAATCGGTTTATTACTTTTAATATTTCGAGAACTGTTTCAATTACTAGTATCACCGACGAGATATTTGCAAAGTATAGAAAACTGGATGGAAATTGTTTTAATATTTGTAACTGCCTGGATCGTAGGGTATGATTCCGCCTCAGAATCAACCAAGCAACAGTTATCAGCGATAGCCATTCTTTTGTCATCTGCAGAGTTGGTTTTATTAATTGGCCAATTTCCCACTTTGTCAACGAACATTGTTATGTTAAAGACTGTATCATGGAACTTTTTTAAGTTCTTACTTTGGTATTGTATTTTAATTATTGCTTTTGCATTAAGCTTTTATACTTTGTTTCGTAATGTTGCGGAAACCGAAGACCAGACGCCGCCCAATCCTAATAACACGGGAAAAGAAGGTGAAGATGATGAAGAGGATTTCTTCGAAGATCCGGGGAGATCGCTTTTTAAAACAATTGTTATGTTAACAGGAGAGTTCGACGCTGGATCGATCAAATTCAGTACGTTCCCAGTGACCAGTCATATAATATTCATAGTATTCGTTTTTATGATTCCGATTGTCTTGTTTAACTTACTCAATGGTTTAGCTGTCAGTGACACACAAGAAATCAGAGCTGATGCTGAACTTGTCGGACATATTTCACGTGTGAAATTAATTTCATATTTTGAAAGTGTACTAATCGGCAAGGCATATGCGAAACCTTCGAAATTCTGGTCTTGGTTGCCACCGTATCTACAAGAGTTGCAAGTAATAACGCCGAAAACGTTGTGCATGAAACCATTTGCGAAACGTATAAGCCTGTTTCCATTCTTTTTGCCTAAATACCGTATAATTGTTA
>QDHC01006109.1:403050-443132 GCA_013186455.1 Papilio dardanus tibullus
ATAATGGTTTTGTAGTAAATAAAAAAGTGTGGTTTCGTTTAGATAATCCACAGGTACATTTTTGTGAAATCTATATACCCTATTTTTTATTTCATATAAATTAGCGTTTGTGGAACTACGTTTGAACTGGAACAAATAATTTAAAACATTTTTAACTGACATTTTGCAGAAAAATAGTTTTTATCCACTCGACAACAGGTGGCGCTGTTTATTGTAAATGGATGCTTAACATGATATAATGAACCATATAATATAAACATTTTAATATAATGGATACCTATATGTAAATCATGTTTTCTTAATTTTTATTTATTACACATAATTTCGACCACGTAAACCACACATTCTAAAGTCCTGAATGGAATGTATATATTTCTATTCAGCAATAGATGGCGTCACTTGTACCTAAGTTATCTTTCATGTGCCGGATATAAAAATGTGATAATCAAGTTGTAAACATTGCGTTATTTTTAAGCATTGGTATACCACAATCTTAATAAATCGTGCCGTGTTATAAACTTTTAAAGAATATGTTTTTGAGTGGGATGTGCAATATACTGTAAAAATAGATTAATATCGATACTAATCTTTTTCTGCAAGTTCATGATTTCCAAACTGTGTTACCCGTTTACATATTTCCAAGTAGGCGATTATAAAAAAGTCGCTAAATGTCAAATCTACCTAATATCTAATCATAAATATTAAATCAAACTCAAAATAACTACAATATGTGTGGATTGTGAAAAATTCAACTCTTTTCTTCAAGCTATAATTTTTTTGTCGCATTCCAAAGCATAATATTTCTCATCTTAATTCTTGTAAAATATGCCACAAATAAGCTCAACTACTGAATAAATAGCCATTTATGTGTAGGAATATATTCTAAAATATTGGAAATCGAACTCCTTGTGCTAATGACGTCATCGCCCGTGGTCAAAACTTCAGATTGTTTACGTCATTGTTTTGTTTATTATACAAGTAATATTATATGTGTGCAAAATACATATTATTTATGTACATTGTAAGTATATAATATTTTCACCTCGTCATTTTGTTTACTTCCGCATACAACCACTTGTAACTGGATATAAAATATAATAAAAACTAGTAACTAATATTAATAACTGTTATTTGTACAACAAAATATTGTAACTACATAATGTTTTAACTCAAATACATTTTTTTAAAATTAAAGATTGTTTTTCTTTACAATCAGGATTTAAATCTTTTTCTATACGACAAAATTTCTTTGGCTGTTTTGTTAAGTTTCTGAAGATAGTAAAATTTTAAATTATTTATGTTTGTTGGTTTTAGTTAACTTTAATTTGTAGATTCCATAACTCTATATCAATATTATTAATTACGTATATTAAATAATACATAATTTATATTGTAAATAAGCGTTAATAATACAGGAAAGTGTGAATATATATTGTTTGTGTTTGATATCTCTATAGCTTTTAAGTTTTAATTGGTATATAAAATTATATTATAAATGCGAACAAGGAAAACGTTGATAGGAAACCGGATTTCCATTTTGTATTTTTTTGTACCGTTAACGTACACAATGGCCGCTAAAGAACCGACGGCCTGTCTTCGAGAGGCTCTGCGGGTACATTGTGCGCCTCCTTAATGCACTCATATTGACTTTTTGTTTTATCATTGAGATCCCATTGAACGGATGGTGTACCCTTCGCTTGTCGCGAATCCAGTTTTAAACTAACGCGAAAGATAATGTTTCAAGTATAGGCTACTAGTAAGCTGACTTTATCTTACGTAAAACAACCATCAAGTGATTTTTTCTACCTCGTTCAACTTTTAAAAGCATTAAACTTTATCTAGTTTGACTTCGATTTGCACTTAATCATGTTTTTAATCTACAATTTAAATCGAATTAAAATAAAAAAGTGTAGTAATTTCCTTAGCATGCAGGAATCGATGTAGGCGCCTAAGTCTTTATTCCTACTTCCTGGTGACGTTTGCGTTTGCGTTTACTACATCGACATACAAACTTTATGGCGGCTCGCAATATCTCAAGAGAAGCTACGTTGAGACAGTGAAAGGTATTGGCGAGATGTTAACAGATTCAGGAGCGTCACACACCTCTGTAGGTGTCTTTTCTCCACCCTCAAAGGGGCCACAAGACATCCACATTTTAAGAAATGCGCTTACAGTTACCCGCGAGCTGGCGTAAAGTTTGAATCTTGTAATACCAACAAGCCAACAACTACCAACGCTCGAAATGTCAAGGCCACAGCCGCTCACTTCCTTTGCTCCACTCTGTACACCCGACACCGCCATTACCGCCTCAATAAATGCAACATAAGTATACCTCTAACGTGGAAAAAATGGAGCATTAGCCACGGAAGATAACAAAACCAGTTAAAAGATCATTTTACTGCTTAAAGATGTCGCACGAAACAGTTTTGACGTAGTTTTTGTTTAATGTTTTAATTGACGTAACTCCTATCAATTGTTTTGTCTTCATTTTTTATCGAGTTTACGGCAAAATGTTATTTTATTTATAGTTATCAAATAAAACTATTATTCTTGTAGTATATTTCCAGAACGGTAATTAATATTGTGTATTATGTGTATTAACCTACAGGTAATAGTATAGTTATTTGACTCGGAGGATATCTGAACATCGTATAGTATAAATAACGGCCACATGCTTGCACTTCCACGGTCCACAGCTAACAAAATATCATAAAAATGTATAGGAAGTAAAGAATTGACGGATAGAGTTTATAAGTGTTATAGTGATTGAGTAATTTCCTACGTATTTCCCTGAACGATAAGAGATTGTGAAGGTCGATGATTAATTACTTCTGTGCTACGTTAATCTCGGCTCGCGCGGAAATCGCTTTGAAAACTTTTTTAAATAACAACAGTCACTGACTTCATTCAGATACAGCCAAGGTTGGATGAGATTAAGGTTTTTTTATTAAATGTGTTACCGTTAATCTATAACAAAAACTACAGTAACTATGGCATATTACCTATTTCTGCTAAAATAATATTTTATACATTTTATTAGTGTACGAAAATCATTAAATTTAAACAAACTAATAGAGGGCGCTTTACTAACGGCAGTTGTGAGCGAGGCGACGCGACGCGAAGGGCCCGGCGCAATGACGACGTCAATGGAGCGCAGTTCCTCGGAACATTTCTTATTTTCTTATTACGGACAGTGATTTGAGGCTTAAGAAAATCATAGAGTAGACATTTAATTTATACGTTAAATGTTTACGATATTTTATCGATTTATTTCATTACAAGCCTATGACATAAAGTTTTATTTCAAAATTACTCCAATACGTACGAACAACTTTGAGTTCAGCACTATTGTGTTATAGCTGATTCTTATACATATATGCTGATTTCTTATTCTGTTTCTTATAGCTAAATAACACCAAGATTAAAATAATTTTCTAATTGTGAAGAGATAGATTTTTGCTGACAATACTCCCAGTACTAATATTCAATAGTATTACTTGGTCAATGCGCTAAATGCACCTAAACAAATCAATATATTTATGGTAAAATAAATAAATCATATTTTAGCATCTCCATCGCCTCCATTGTTCTAATTGGAGGCAGTTTTGGTGTCCGTTGAAGCGTCAAGTGCTGGGTCCAGGGCCCGCACTTTCCCATCGCCCATCGCCGCTCAGTGTCACCCGAAGCCTTATATAACTCATTAGTTTAACGGCAAGAATACTGCACCCTGGAAGCCTTAAGTTGTGCCTTTTTATACACACTTTTTGCTAAAGATGTAAACAACACACTTATGAGGATTTTATACAGAGGACAGATTTTTATACGAAAAATAAATAAACTATGGGATATCAAAGTTTTACCGCGATTTTAACCTCTATTTAGCTCTATTAAGCTAAAATATTGAAGTCCATATAAATTGTGAAGGACTTTCTTCTAAACGTACAGTCAAATTCACATTTACAAGAAGCAATAGTAAGTATGATCTTGACCGTAACACAACTGTCACAAATTACAATACAAAGCTAAAATAAATATCGGGGTAGTAAATAATAAAATGCTTATCGAAAAATAGACTAATATGTTACGTCAACGCAAACATCTGAAAGCAAGACATGCACTTCCAGACACACGCATTTGGTTTTTTTTCGTAATCCGTTGTGGTCGGTCGCATCAGTCGCGTGCGGCGGCGCTGCGCAGCGAGAGTGCATTCTCTGCCATCTAATGACAATGACAGAACATCCCCGCTTTCCAAGTTCATTGACAATGAAAGTATACGATTGTATACTGCATCAGGTATGCGTGAAAACACACGCCAATTAAAAGCGCGACGGCGGTCTCTCTGATCACACAGTGTCTCACAACACAGTAGATACTTTTTTTTAAATAAATTAATTTAAAGAAGGGTCTCGGAATGTATCGTTCTTTAATAATCATTCACATATATGTAGAAGTAATTATTACTATTTTTTTTCTCGTAACGGCCACATCTTATTGTTAGTTCTGTCAAAAAGTCACACAACCCAAAATCAATTCCATCTAAGACGTAAGTAGTGAGAATGTTGAGTATATATTTACTTTTATAATATCACCGGTGCGTTCATTTCTTTAAATAATAAGTTAATTTTATTAATTAAAAATTGAAATAATTGACGTAGTCGTACTGATTATAATAGACTGTGTCAGTCTCGCCGCCTCACTGCCAAGGCCGGGCGTGCTTTCTCCGTTCAGCCATTACGTGGCGCTCGACAACGTTTGTGTAACCGATTATCAATCTTATGTAACTGTTATATCACTTCAAGTAATAACAATATGCTACCGAATTCTACAACTGGGGGGTTATCCAAAGTATACGCGCTACAAAGCGATTCGATAGCGAACATCAAAAATGTATGAACTAACAATGACGTTCGATATCTCACACGTGACAAGCACATGACTTATCGTTTGACATTGACAGTTTCAAACATTTTTGTCGATTCCATCAGCGATATCGCCGATCGTAAGATACTTTGGGTGACCCCACTCATAGATATATTCGATATACCTTATGTAGTTATCAATCACGAGCTTGCATGTTTAAATTCTAAAGCAAGATTTAAAAAGGATAAATAAAATCTATACTTCATTCGTCTTAAAATTCAAAGTAACCCACTGAAGCACAATCAGATTCAGGGTGTGATGTTAGCTAGATTAAAAACGTTAGGAACGGTAAAATCTCGATCCATACTACGATTAAATATAATATACATTGTATAATGTATACTATAGATGTAATCAGTACAAACAAGAATAAGCGTACTTGCCCTTGTTGCCTAAATTGCTACGTTAAATTAGGTTTTAAATCTTGTTTGTATTACGTAAACATAATACGCCTCCGCTGTAAAGAACTTCGAAGTTGTTTACATTCTCATAGATTAAATATAGTTTTTTTTTTAAGATAGTATCCGGCATCCTTGGTTACCGTAATCAATGATGATTGCCGGTCGCTCTTGACCTAAACCCGACCACAGAGCGGCCACATCCGCAGCTTCCGCATTCGATCTGATTGGGTTACCAATGTTGGTGTTTTGTTGACCATAGACAATATTTTAAGACCAATCAAGACTTCTATTCACAGTTCAAAATTCTATAAAATTTCGTTACAATTAGAAACGTTTCTTTTCTTGTTGTCAATTTCTCCGTTGCATTTTTATGCAACTTTTGTGTCTTGACTAACTTGAACGTTCCTATAATTTTGAACGACTTTCTCTGTCAATATTTAAAAAGATCCATTCTTATGCATTCAGAAAACACTTAAACCAAGGTAATTGCCAGTTAATTACTTACGAAACTAGGAAGAATCAGATCAATATGGGTTTGCAATTCTTCGGCCAATTCTGCTGCAGATCGTATTAATTCTGAAGCCATCTCACAGGTCTTGAAGAATAAATGTTATTATTTTCATCTTTTGTTATTCTTGATTTAAACTAAGGATAAATTACTTACATACAAGCTGTGTTTCCTGAGTTTGGGTCATCGGTGTCATTATCGTACGCAGTACAGCGACGGCAGGCGACGGTCGCACCAACTCGCCGGAACACGCTCGAGGGCGCGGAAAGATTATGATCTCGTCTAATTCAGTCATCGGCCCTATTTTTGTTTTGTTTATCGTTGCGTGTGAGTTAACCCTTTGAATAAAGCCACTGTGTATGTAATACAATATGATTTGTAGTTTAGCGCCCTGTAAATTACATTTTTTCTATAGTTAACTAAGTACTTAATCAGTTTATATGTATTTAAGATATTTTTTAAATATTAATCAATGTTAAGTTTGGCGCTCTACTTCCTGAATTATCTATGTGTTTTGTAATTATAGCGATTAGCAGGCTAAACTAAATGTAATAAATATAAAAAGTATAATCATCTTTTCGATAAGTTATATGGAAAACAATATTGAACTTTTAAACTTACAAACTCGAAAATATAGTTACATTTGATGGCATAATAATTAATTAGCAATAAATAACAGAATATTTTACCATAATAATGAACTTGGATAGATTATAGTTATAATTCTAACTGGTCAAGGTTTTCTTAATGACAACAAATTGTTTCTATGTGTCCTACCTTTTATGAATATTAATCAGCGATATGTAGGTCAAACACGTTGTTGGAACTAAAAATAACGTAGATCTGATTATAATGTAGAGTTATAAACAGTACTTTGTCACTTTTTGAAGTGGCTATTCTTATATCAATTACTACCTGTTGTCCGCGACTTCGTCTTCGTCGAGTTTAAAAATAAAGCCTATATGTTACTCGGGGATGTAGCTTTCTAACGGTGGAAGAATTTTCGAAATCGGCCCAGTAGTTCTTGAATTATTTCAAAACACAAAAATACAAAGTTCCTCCATTTATAATATTAGTATAGATTTCATGTTTTTGTTTCAGTATTTGAACAGTGAAAGCTCCAGGTAATTGCGAATAAACGTCTCGCTTCCGCTGTAGAAGGGATGATTTACAAGTTGTCCTCAAATATTGTAAAGAATGTTAATAAAAATAATCAATTGATAATAAATATCGAAATCATTCAAGTGAAAAGTGACACTAAGAAATACCTTAAAAAACCTAAAAGTCGTTGGACTCAGGAAATGAATGAAAAAAAATACTCCTTTAACTTTCAAGGCCCTCACGTAACCATTTAGCTTTGAATT
Source organism: Papilio dardanus tibullus (assembly GCA_013186455.1). Classification (NCBI taxonomy): domain Eukaryota; kingdom Metazoa; phylum Arthropoda; class Insecta; order Lepidoptera; family Papilionidae; genus Papilio; species Papilio dardanus. Next base: position 410,244 of record QDHC01006109.1, read on the forward strand.
AAAAAGGTGAAAAAATGAATTGACTCAAAGTTATCCATGTGCGACCATTCGATAGTTCTTGTTCCCTAGTAATGTGAGAACTAACCGTTTCGAACTCTAACAGGATTATCAAAATCAGAATCAATCAGAATACGAAAACAAAGCAGAAAAAGCTCTGACGACAGTAGGGTCATTCAAAGCTGGACTATTTCATACAGGGTACCTACTGTTTAATATAAAGTTACTTTAGTAATAAAAGTAAGAATATCAGAAATAAATGTTTAAGGAAATATATTTCATAAGGTCGCTGTTCAATACTCAAATGGTTTAATTATTTGTAACTTAAGTTGAATTATGCTATAAATAAATTAAAGAGATCAATAAACGTAACAGAATTTATCAAGTTAAAAATAATGCGGTGGTAAATATCCTTAGGACAGTATCTGGATTCTTTACTAATCACTAAAAACGGAATAGATGGTTGTGACAACGGTGTAAAAATATGCACACCGAATAACTAATTAACCCCAACATGCTACTTTAAAAAACCGATGTAAGAGACGTAGCGGGAAAGTAAATAATGATTGAGCTAATATTTAGTCATAACATGCCAATATTCTAAGTTAGCGTAACATTTTAACGTAACAAAAAATATAATTTACCAGATCGAAATTATCAATGTCATTAACTCTTATCGTTGAAAAAATAATTTTAGACGAAAAAATCGCATAAATTTTACAATAAATATAAAATACCACATTACTCAGAACACGGAAAGCTTCCGAATAAACAAACAATTAACATTTTTATTTAAAATAGTATTTTCGAGAACATTCCAACGGATAATGTTAGTAATGTTTACACCCGAATAGTTTTTATGGTTAATATCCAATCCATTACTGTTAAATAAACAAAAAATTAAACATCTGACATTAGTTGAAAATTGAAAGCAATTTCTTGAAAACATATCTTACATTTTATATTGTACTGGCATATTATTTGAAAGCGTTTGTTAGTTTTGACTAATTTAAAATTTTATTTTGCATATTTTTATTTAATAACGTCAATACCTACTATGAACACTTAACTCATTTTTAATTAATAAACGAACACGTTTAAAATATTTGTTAGTACCTATGCTTATTTCAATATAACATGTTAAACAGGTTACAAACGTTCAGTTTTTACAGTTAAAACTAACGGACACGCGTCAATTTGAACTGCACAGTCGAACTGTGCAGTTCTCAGCTTTGCATACTCACGTCAGTTTTAACTGGGCTGTCGAACTGTACAGTTAAAACTGAGCCTCTGTGGCCGGCTTTAGTTTTATAATTATTTTAATAATTGGTGGAAATATTCACAAATTGTTAAGTATGAAAATCGAAAGTTTGGTTATAAACGCAATATTGTATGAAAGCAGTGTTTGTGTAGTGCGTTTGTCCATTCACAAAACACATTATCATGCTTCTACGCACAAATGCACTCGAGCTATAAGATAATGCAAAAAACTTCACATAATGCCCTTGCAAGGAGGACACCCACGTCGCAATTTCTCGGCCATTGGGCCATCTCACGGGCTCGTGTGACTTAGCCCCTGTACGATTAATGGCCGAGATTTTACGTATAAAAACACATTCTTCACATTATTTCGGGTGTAAAGAATTCAATGTACTTTTCGATGAAAGTCGAAGGGCTTCTGTGCAGTTCGATATTGTGCACTAACAAAATAAAAATATTGAATAATCACTTGATTCATAAAAATTGTTTGCTGCAGTTAATTGCGTCTAAAAAAACGAGATTATTTTAAAAACACCATCTACTAAACTTCCACTCTAAAATATTTGTGGTAATAAATTAATAAAATGTTATATTTAAGATTTGATACATTTTAAAGATTATGTTTGACTTTTGGACTTAGTTCGAAAGTCACATGATTCGCTAATCTTTATTTTTTTATTAAATTCGCTAATAACTAATTGTATTTAACAGATATCAAATGCGTAAAACTGATACGATATGTCTAAAAACATAGGTATTTAATGCGATAAATCCATATAGAACAATTATGAACAGACTTTACATTTTTTTAAATCACTTTCCAACAAATTAAATATATTGCAATAAGCTTTTAAATCAATATTTTAAAAAAATACATAAAAGTAATGTAAATATTGTTCTAATAAACTATGGAAGGCTTTAGACATACGTATCATGAAAATGTTTGAATCCAACTAAAACTTAAGACTTGCACGAAATTATTCATTAACCAATTAGCGTCCTTAGGTTTAATTATATGATGGCGTCAAAAAGGAACTCTTTTTGGTAAACAACAAATCGCTTATTTGTTATACCCTATAGTTTGCGCTTGTGCTTAAACAATCCCTAATTTAGAGACTAGTAGTTCTGCTGCTATAACAAAGTTATCTAAATCCCCGGAATTAAAAATGATAAAATATAAATTAACAATTTGCTAAAAGCGTCTTGAAATGTCAACCTTAAATTAAAAACAATAAAAAAACGTAAAATAATATTTGCATTAGTCACTATCTTAACAAAATAATTTCCTTCTTCCTATCTCCATACGATAAGATAGTAGTAAAGTAACATAACGTAACAGATTAAAATAATAATTTAGAATTACAATTTAATGAGTAATAAAAAATATTGTAGCAATCTGACTTTACTTTGCCACTTATCTTTACCGTATAAACTAAAAAGTACGTAGTGAAAATACGATGGTTTTTAGATTGAGGGTATTTTAGAATGTGGTGTAGAGTTCGTTGTGGGTACATATAAATAAGTTTGTTTGGACCACCGTGCTCGGAGCGCGATAGGTGCCGGGCGCGCACACCGTGTAGACATGACCCCCGCGAAGACGATACCGATAACTTAGTGCACACGAATGTGTTTTGTTGAATATTATTTTTAAACAATCCGGAGAACAGGAGCGGGCCACATGTGTTACCACCTGACTGCCGCTTTCCCACGCTGGCTGTACGAGCCCCCGTAACCAAAACAACAACCGTTTACACCTCCGCGTATTCACCCATAAGATTAAAGCAGCAAAGTCTACCGTTTTCATCTTTTTTTTCTGTACATTCGCTTTCGGCGGCAAACGTCTGCGTCGCACTGAAGCTTAAACCTTTTTTTGTTTACTCAAATGATGTGGTGATTGTTTTTTAATTTATTCCATCGTTTAACATCGACATGTGGTTCCAATCAGTGCTACTCAGGGGTTTAAAGTTTTTCGATCAATTCATGTATTTATTATAACGTATTTATCTGTCGCATGAACACGGTTTTCTACTTAAGTCTGCTTTCATTGGGTGAAAGACAAGATTAGTCCCTTGCGTATAATTACTAATATTATCACTTGTTTAAACTTCATTATTTTTTTTCATGTATTTTTCACATTTGTGCAGAACAATCGAAATGAATGCGAGAAGTAGGGAAATAAGAAATAAGTAGAAGACGAATTGCTAATTAAATTATGATCATAATACCTGCCTGGAACTTATGAAGAAGCCATCAGTTAAATGAATCATTAACATTATCTTTTGATCATTCAAAGTTCACGTTCAGTCGCGTCGTTTCACAAACAGTCGTATGTAAGAGGGGACGAGGCAAACGCCATTTATAAAAGCTGTGTTGTCGCTCGACAGATGCAGGAATAATGATGTCACAGTGTGATATCAGGTCAGGCCGCCTCATTGACTCCACAATTGATAGACGTCCATCATACATTCTCTTTTATTGTATTTCGCTCTTTTTAGTACGAAGGAAAGGGGAATTAGAACAACGGCCAAACTCTTAAAAGTTGTACAACTTACCAACATGTTTAATGTAATGAATTACGGCATCAATGAGGGTGTAAGATTTTTTCAGAGACGACGATCCAAGAGTCCTAAAAACAGCGACGTAAATTTTACATTAACTTGATATAAGTTGTAGTAAAAGAATCATAATTAACATCTCAGTAAGATAAGTTCCTCAAGCCCGCCTTATCACTGACATTTTGAAATATACTAAGGAAGATAAAATTAAAAAGGGCATTTTCATAATTAGAACGTCTTCATTCATCAACAATTTATTAAGTTGTTAATCGAGCAACGACATTCCTGCATACATTTCACGGATGCAAATGGATTCAAGACTTGCTTTAATTACACGGAGATGTATTCGATGAGGAAGCGAGCGGCAACATGGCGGCGGTGACGTCACGCGCGGAATTAACCCGATTCCGAGAAACGAGACGGGCGAGTGTCAGTGCACTTGTCCTGATTGACAGCGAACGTGTGGTGAGCCTACATTGTACTGTATTGATTGAACCGGTTGTAAGGAATTGTTGTTGAAATAGAGATGGATAATATAGACACGGGCTATCATAGGCACCTCTTGTTCGTGTATAGACTCCCGGTACGTTCCTTTGGTGATTACGAGACTATACAATCCCAGTGTAGGATGTCCACCAATTGGGTTTTTGTGAGTCAAGTCTGATAAAACCCTATCTTTTCCCCAGGAGGGAGATTATCTATAGAAGATTTCCGAAATACTTAGAATTCATTTTGTAAGATAACTATAATAGACTTTCCTATATACAGTCGTTGGTTCTACTTTGGCCATTCCTTAAAAAAATGTGCTGTTAGATAATATTTACAAAATTAATTACAATAGTTAATATGCAACGGATCTTTATACCTAATTAATGTATCGTTCGATGAAAGTTTAATGACCTGTATAAGCGATACGTAATCCGTAATAATAACCGTTCATCTCGATATGAAGTGGCCATAACACACCTCATTCCGATCGGCCGCGGCCTGCGGACTCGTAATATTAATAACACATGCTCTCTCCCGCGGACTCTTTATGGAGCTTGCGGCGACTCTACATCTACCGAACTTCGTTTAACATAACTCACTTAATCTGATGAAGTATCCATAAACTTTTTAATACTTTTATACCTGTAAAGGCTCTTATACACTAGAGACATGTCAGCTGCCGCATCACCAAAGTTTACATAGTCTATTGTGGTTCATAAGCATGCCATTTACATTGGCTTCTAGTTTTTGCACTTAAGAGCAGGATAATCGTTGACTGAAGTTCAGCTTTCAAATGTTTTTCTCTGTTTTGAAATATCAAGTAAACGATGGCGAAAGTGCATGGTCCTTTATACGGAAGGATTTCAGACCACGTGATGCGCTCGCCAGCTCTGCGGGAGACGTGTCCGGAGTTTGACTCCATTACTGCTTCCAGGCGAGTTTCTAAAATCGACATGACTACTAAAATTATAATGGTTCCATAATTATTAACTAGAGATAGATAGGTACTAGATGTATATTGTATTCTAACAAATATCGGATCAATATTTTACGGGTAATATTGTGATCGCCGAAATTCCTAGTCTCGATCTCTATTAAATAAGTAGTCATTTAATTTAGTTATCTTCGCCTGATAATAAATTTAGTAAAGTTTTTGTATTTTCTAATTAACGATGGTTTCTATTTACAGTTGTACTATTGCATTTATGCAGATCGTTTTAAATAACTACTAAGAATGATAACTTCCTAAATTGTTATTTGATACTATTTTTAAATATAAAGATAAAATAGACATTGTGATGGCAAACTACTGATCATTGTAACTTGATGCTTGACGCGCGGTATGCAACCGAGCGGCTACTGCCGCGACGTTTTTATTCATTGCCCTAATTTATCAAAGATCTGTAAATTAATTCTATGAAAGACATTCTACATCAAGCAACGCTTTTAGCCATTCTACTATGTTTTGTTTTATAATTACTACTTATTGTTTACAATGAGTAGTAATTATACCTGATTATGAGGTTTTGTATCGAAAAAGCTAGGACAATTTAGGAAAATAACTAACTAACTAGGGTGACACGATGACCCGAAGTTGGACTTGGCCTCCGACAAGAAATCTCATCAAACTTGGCGATCCCGCCATTTTTAGGAAGAATACATTAATTAAAATTGTTCTAGTCATATTAATAAAAAAGTTTTTACCTACTTTACGAGTAAAGTTTGTATTTTTAATGAGGACATTTTGCGTAAAAAACAAAAGATCGCAAAGTACTTAACAAAAACGAAATTAATACCATGCATATAAAATCATTGAGCAAACCTTTTAAGGTGCATATAGAAGTGAGTGTATTTTACAAGGGCCTACTGTTCGGATTTGATTTAGCATGAAAACATTTCGAACACGGCTCCGATTCGCGTAACGTTCTTTCGTATTAAAGAATCCTTTATTATCTGTGGTACATTCGATACCCGCCGCCAGCTGGCGCCCTCTGCTTCCGTACTTTTCCTTGCATTCAGAGTTGTCATCTTACGAACATTTTAATAAAATTGGGGAGAAAATGTAAGAATCTTAGAAATATTCAATTCAGAGCATTGTCAATGAATTGATGAATGAATTAAATGTCTAAATAAAAGGTCAATAAAATTACTAACTTTGAAGATAACCAAGAAACACAAACAGCTATAATTAAAGTTACGATTTTTGAATTTAATGTTATTTTTATTGTATGGAAAAAAAGTGTTTTCGTGTTAAGGAAAATTGATTTAATAATGGTAACACTAATTTTCAGCCTGCAATCGTCGGCAGACATGGAACCCGATCTTTTGTTGTGTGAGGCGAGATCCAGGGGTTTATCTGAGTAGCGATCGGCGCGTCTCGTGCCCGGCTCATCTTCTGTAACTGTAGACAGGGCGAGCCTTTGTGGTAGCACAACAATGAACAAGCATGTGCCCACTGTCAACATTTTAAGATAAGATGCGATTTAAATTTCACATCGCTGTCAATTGTGCACACTCCATTAATGCTTTTTGTTAGCTCCGCTTTAACTATTTTTTTTTATTTTATTCGCAAAATCTTAGATGGGCAGTATTATAAAAATAAATAGAAAGAAGGACGCTCGTAACCTAATATTAATTAAGCACAACATTTAGCTATTTTAAAGAACAGAAGTAGTAAATTAAACATATTTTAGAAGTAAGTTACTCAATTAGATGGTCTCTTCCTGTAACCTCCATAACAAACTTCAAATGTCACCCTACAAAATATCGATAGAAACTTGGAACATGTTTGATTAAAAAAAGGAAATCTGTCAATTTAAAGAGATAAAGCATGATATGGATCGCGCAAGCGGTGCAATACACATAGGTAGGTAAGTTGGTTCGTACGCGGCCTACATGCATAATATCGTTACGGCGTATTACGTGCGCCGACACAGGCCGTTATGCAAGCGAGCAGCGAGGAGCCGCCGTGAGAAGGCACCTGTAACACATCTAAGGCCTCAAGCACATCCATAATTATTAGTACAATCATCAAAACTTTTAGACGCAGAAATCAATATTTGACCTCATTAAAATTTTATGCGTGGATTTTTATTAACTTTTTTAATCCATTTCGTCTAAAAACTGAAAAAATCACTAAAATCGTGGAACTTCTTAGTCAATATTTCTATTCACCTGTTGTTGTATTAATTCTGTTGGAAAAATTGTTCTTGAAATTGACACTTATCCTTTTCAACCACATTACCGGCACCTGTGTGTTAACTATGTGGTCATGTCCTACATGTAAAACATTAAAATGAGTGTAATAATTTTTGTAATAACTATGATTTTAATAATTTACAGTAATTATAATCAGCGTAACGGTCACTTAACATTAAGTGAATCTTTTGATATTATAGAAGGAACCGTCTTCCGTCTGCCATCAAAATGATCATTAAAATAACTGGCACATCTACATTAAGTAATTCATCTAACAGACAGACGATAAAAAAACATATAACCCGGCGTCTCGGCGTATGTTCTACAGACATGTGCGTCGCAGCTCTTTTAAAAAATGTAGTCCTGAAAAAATGTAGAAAAAAGCCACTCGAGCGCTGAAGCTCCGTCCGCTTGACAGGAAACATGATATTTTATTTTGGCCGTGGGATCAAACCCGAGCGATAATTTGTGTCCCGAACTGAACATCAGAGGCGACGGTGAATTTAAATTGTTCAAGACGTTTTTCAGATATTAATAGAGTGGAAAAAGGGCGCTTCATAATTTTACAAAGCGAAATTAACGCCCCCTCTCAAAGGATAACGGATATAAAGAATACTAATGAGTATATATTAAACATAATTAGAGAAATAAATAAAATACAACTGAGTGTTATTTTCGAATATTTGGACTTTTATTGTTGTGTTTACACGACAAAGCTCAGGAGCGAAGACTTGAAATATACTGATGGGCTTTATATACATTTATGTCATTTTTGTTGGGGAATTAATTGTGTTATCTTCCTTCTTATAACGCGAAACATGAAAGAACTACGAAGAAGTGTGCCATACACTGCAGTTTTTAAATTGCTTTCAAATTTTTAATAACTTTCTATACTTACTAATGACCCGTAAGTGTTATTCTATAGAATCAATAAGAGAGAAGATTTTTTTTTTACTATAACAAACGTCTCCTTTTAAGTTCCACAATTATTAAGTATGGTTCAAGCTGTAGCTGTCCCCGCGCTGATTGAACTCAGCAGGGGAAGTAATAATAAGTAATAGCAATCAGCGTCAATCTAGTCCAGGAAACCTTATCGCTGGCTGAGTGATTGACTCGCGTAGGACCCATTGTGTCCCCGCGGAACAAAAGTAACCCCGTAATGTTACATTATTTAACTCGTCGCGCCGCTTGGCTTCGTCCGATACTTAATTTACTGCATTTATTTATTCAGTTTAATTTAATGTACTTACTTTTTTTGTCTTAACCTAACTAATTTTATTACTCTTTTTCTCTTAATTTGTACTATTACACATAAATTTGAACAATGTGCTTGATTGTACAATTACCTAATATTTATTGGTTTTGTATTGTTGTTTTAATCGTGTGGCGGGTTTTGTTCAAAAACAAAAAATAATGAACCACTCCCGTCTCGCGTCGTTAATGAATCAATTTTGGTCTTGATCAATCGATGTTCATAAAATTAGTTAACCGCTTCACACCGGATTTGATGTAGCTACTCTGTTGCGTCTTCAGCGGTGTGCGGCTACAAAATTAGTAGAACCTTATCTCTGAATATATCATAATGAAAGTGCCAAAATAGCAATATTTAAAACATTATACGAGCTTATCTATACGAATGAGTGTGATATGTTCGTGGAATTGTCACGGCCGCACAATTAGTTTTGTGTGTGGTCGACATCTGATTTTGGACGTGAACTATGTTAGGTGTTATAATACAATCCTTAGTTAATAACTGGTATTGGAATTGATTAATTTGTCTGTATTTATAATTTCCATTAAAACGAATTCGTATTTCAGTTATCCTTAAAATGGAACAGGTTTAAGTTTTTGTGACTTAAATAATTTGATCACTTTATTAAAAAAATAATTTTATTTTGGATGCAAACTGGAAAGTGTCAATTTTTAATTAACCTAAAAATAATTTAAAATACAAAACCGGTTAGATATCGATTAATCAAGGATCAATAAACTCGTTTCATCAATAATTAAACGATGTGTTTTATAATAACCTTAATTGGACTTTATAATCAAGGTAAAAAAAGTGGAAATTTCACCGCTGAGATTGAGCTTTCTGGAGCCCTAGTACTAAAATATGCGAGAAAGAAAACGACGTCGACATTTGTTTAATATTTATTTGTGTACTTAACGCCCGATTTTGAATACTTTCTTGCATTTTTTTTCATAATCCCTCTATTCCAAGTGCCAGTTTAAATTATTGGCAATATCCATCTCGGTCCACGGGACGCTTGAAACGATTAACTGAAATAAGGTTTAGAAGTAGGGTATTTACTGTTTTTTACATTATTTTTCCATGACGTTAGTAGATTAATTATTGTAACATTACACATTCGATAAAGACAACGTGCGCTTGGAAATTTCACGAATATTTTAGGACGGATTATGTTTTTAATTTATTAAGTCATTGGATATAAAATGACGGATTATTTATTCCCCATGTTGCCAGGAGAAAACTAAGTTCCAACTAACATATAATTATCATGTTTATAATTCACCAATTTTTATAATTTCTGCGGCTCGTAAGTAATTATTTTACGTTTATACGTTTAAAAGATATGATCGTTAAAGCATGGCGTGCTTATAAATCACGTAATAGGGATTTCTATTAAAGTATTTACGCACTAGAATGGTTTCTAGGGTTATTTCTTTATAGAAAATTACGTAACACTTGTTGTGCTGATTATGTACGTAGATGCAATTAAATATCTGCTAACTCTTTAGTTACACAAATACAAGAGAAAAGACCAAGAGATTTCGATCAACAATTGTAAAGAGTAAAATATAAGAGATGGAATATTTTGACTAATCATTTAAAAGGTGAAGTTTGTGACTTTCTGAAAGAAAAACCAAAGTTGCATTCATTCGATAAAACAGAAAAAAACATCTGTTATCACAAAATACTTACGGGAAATACACTCCGAGAAAAGACCACTTGTTGAATACTAACATTGTGATAATGTTTTTGTAATATGCATTTCTGCTGGAGACTGGACTCTCCAAGTGTCGTATCACTTGGAAATACCATTTACGAGTGACTATGCGATGATCCAGCAAAATTCCAAAGTGAAATAATACATTTCCACATCTATATTTCAAAGCTAAGAATCACCAGACCACAAACGCGGAAAAATAATCCAGCTGATATAAGTTCCATACATATTACATACCTACTGTAGACGATAGGACTGTCAAAGCCTTCTTAATATTTTAGATATTCTACTTTGTGGTATTTTAATGTTTAATCTGTATGAATATAGTAACTACTGTTTGTTATCTGTATATTCCCGCAACCTACCAAGGTATATGTAAATAATGGTAGGGTTTTTAATATAAATAAAATAAATAATTATTGAGGGTAGACACCACTGGTAACAATGGCTGTCGTCGGAGGCTAGTGGTGCGCGCCTGACCTCTCACGAAAGCGGTCGTTTCATTTCTTCTCACCAAAACCTCTCCTCATCGCCGCCATCCTCTACACCTACTTATATTTGGCAGTATTTTTTGAGAAACCTAAAAAGGATATTTTAGAAGAAAACAAAATAGAAAACACATAATAATACGAAAGCGCCTCACATAATATTATATGTCCTGAAAAGTCAACTTTATCATAAGGCTTCTATATTCATTTGAGAAGTAATGCTTTCATTGTAGGCAATCAAACTACGCCACTGTAATTCAGTTTACAATCCAATCATATTAAAATCTGTATATCAAATAAAATTAACATATTAATTAGTCAAATTAATTACAAAACAACTTTGATGATCCTTTATAAAAAATAGTGTAAATATTACTCGGCAGGGCTGCTACCGCGCGAGAAATAGATTTTACGAGTGCCTGCGGCGCGATATTTACGCGTGTTTACACTTCGGAGGATTTTATAGGCGCAACGACACCGTCACTGCTCGACCAGTACACCAAGGGACACTTTTAACACCCAACTTGCACAACCGCTACTCTGTGGAACATGGAAGTCAACGAGCAAGCGGTTTACGAGCTCCTAAACTAACCCCTATTTACCGCAAAAAGAATCTGTAAAAACAGCACACTTTTAACGCTGATGATTGAATAGCTGTTTAGAAATGCGAAATACAAAAATACAAAAGACCTTACTTATTACTACTATCAAATTCAAATATATGTCTGAAGTCACGCAAAATACGCGCTAGTCGTGGAGTTGCGGATAATCGGAGCCCATCATGGGTCGAACTACTACTATCTTCCTATTTTACTAGCTTTCCTACACAGCTTACGGTACAAACTTATTTATTGCAATGTGATAAAGGCCTCGTTAAGATAGACCTTGATTGAAGCATGTTTACAGCGTATAAACAGACTCACCGACAGCTAGCGATTTAAATTTCAAACTACTTAAGGCGCTAGCTAAAATGTTGACATCATTGGCTATAAATACAAAAGAACTTTACAGATTAAACTGGAAATCCGTTCTTTGTCATGCGTTACCGCAGCTTTCCAACGATTTGAAGACAAAGGCGGCAATGACTCACCGCCGAGATTATTAGGCCTAATAACCACATGTGCTAGCCATTTACTTAACATTAGGGTTACCAAAAATAAATACTAAAAATCTAAAGGATATACAGTACTTTATTTATTGTTCTGTTATTTGCGGAAACATCTTCTTAATTAGAAAATGTTACTCCAAAAGTTATGATGTATTTGAAATAGCAAAACAAAGGTGGCATTATTGCTTAAGATCAAAAATAATCCCAGCAGCTCTTACCAAAATAAAGTAATAATTATAAATATTTGTTGTTTTGGAAACCCTAATAACAGCTGCACAAAAACGATTCATCTTGTTCGCTATTCCTAGCGCCGGGCCTCCTGGTCAGTGTACAATGAGTTACACGAGGCATAAACGAGTACCTACAACGATTAAAGCAAAAATAATTTCAATTATAAGTATGTATTTCTAGTATCAATTTTATATTATGTATATCTTAAGTCAGTCTCGGATCATAATATGCTTTTTAAAAATTCACTAGTCGTGCCTTGGGCGAAATTCGATCATATTTGGTAACCAAATATTTTTTAAATAACTTTATGCATATCCCCATTGTAACTGTGTCTTTCTAAAGTCTGTAAAGATTTTGTAATTAAATTAAAAAAAATGTTTAACTGTTGGCGCAATTTCCTTAAAAGGGGTAAAAAGTTATCGCTTCACGGATCAATAAAAAATTGTTTATAATAATCATTATTTCTTACTTCATAATAATTTACTGTACGTTATTCTTATATCTGAAAGAGGAAAATATGTTTATAAATCAAAAGTTGCCACTTAAAATATCGTATCGACCTCAAACGTCCTCCATTATCATTAAGTATAATAAAAATAAGATGTAGGCGAAAAATTCTTTTGCCGAATCTGTGACCGAATGATGTCAACATTCAATGTCAAGGTGAGATAACTATTGCATTGGATTGACCTCGATGACCTTAGCGAAAGTAAATAATACAAATGTAAGCATCAATTTCTTCAATTTCTTCCTGTAAATATATTTCATTTAAAAACGAGAAATGGCCAATTTGTCTATGGCGAAAATATTACCGACTTAAATTGAAACGAAAAAATCCAAACTATTTAATTCAGGCACAATTTGAAAGTTTCTCAGTTGAATGCTCTTCAGACTGTGTGTTGACGTAATTCTTAAATTGGACTTGCATAGGGACCATAAAGTAGGCGGTGACGTGATCCCGCTTGTACGCCGCGGCTAGTTGCAGAGCGACACGCGCCCCAGATATGGGACACGTCTCCTTAGGCTTCGCACTCACGTACAACACTCTTCTCAATCCTGGAGCGATCAGGAACCTGGTTTTTGGGTAACACCGCCAGTGTGCACCGAGCTTAATCTCGTCATTCCATAGACCACAGCAATGTATGTAGATCAATCTTTCGCAAACGTTTACGAGTCTGAAAGAATAATTATTGCAATTAATTCTTAATTTTCCTAGAGCGGTATGGTTAAAAATCACTGGTAATATACCAATAATGAAAGTTGGTGTTTTATTTTTTATATTTTTATTCTTTTATCTTATCAACAGAATACTTGGGATTCACAGAACGTAATTCTTAAATATAAATATAGAATTTCCTTTAAAGAAGATATAATTACTTGACCTCATGTCAGACAATAATAAACTTACGTTAATTTCTCGTTAACCGGAGTTTTATCAATTGTAAGAGTCAAAGTATCAGGAAACCACATCAATGCTATTGGATACTTTGGTACAGGTTGGAAAGTCTCATTATTTAATATATGTTTTTTCTTATCGGTCGTACTCTTCTTTTGTAATAGCAAATTTAAATTGTCAAAGTTTATATGAACCTGTGAACAATGTACATCACATTTTGGTAAATAAATATTTTATTACTTGTCTATTAATATCTATTTATTGCGCAGTTTTTTAGCCCGCGGGAATCATTTATTTGGCCGTGAACATATGCCTGTGTGCTGTTCCTGATTGAAAAATCTTATATAATACGTACATTTTCCGGTCCCACTTTTTCATGTGGATTATTGGATATAACAGGCGGACGATGGTTTTCTTTATCGTCCTCAATAATTTGTGATAACGCTATCATAATTTTTGTCATACGATACGGGAAATATCATTGTTTAAATCCGCTTCACTATCATTATAATTTAATAATGATATTTATCTCATTTTGTCATTAACACGTCAGATAGCTTTATGATGCTCCATAGATTAAATTATCCTTCTCTTTCTACGTGATGGTACCAGATGTTCTTCTTTTTATATTATAAAGTGGCAAACGAGCAAGCGGCCACCACATTACTACTTACCACAGAATATTGTAGACATCAATTTTAATTAGTTTATATATAACAGATAAATATTATATCATGATAATAATAAAAACAATACATATTGGATATTTTTCTACAAATGTTGACTAAGTTCTTATAGCCTTCCTTGAGAATAGGTAACCATTTCTTCTTTAGTAGTTAGACTTTAAGGCCTATGTCATTTTCCTAGTACTTCATAACATTTCATAATTTTGTTTCATTGTTTTGATCCGTATATTAATTTCGAAAATGTGTCCCGGTGTCCCCGGAAGAATCTTCGCGCCGCCAAATTGTACCGTTTTCGGAAACCGCGGGAAAATTTGGCTTGCATCCCCCTCCCGTAGATTTGGGTCTGAAAAGTCTAGTAGTCCCGTTTTGAGTTCTAAAAAAATGGTCACGTTATACTTACATAAACTTCTATCAGCGCGTAACGTGAGGTAAAATTTTCTTTCGTCCGTAGCGCTAGCGGGACAACCCCATCTGCAGATATAAATATATTTTCATATTTGTTCCCAAAGGATTCTTTATTCTTTAACCGTTGATCGGATGACAGGCTAAGAAGCATCTAGAAATATTTCAACTGCTCACATCTTGTATTTTTACCATTACTTGGCATCGCGATGTACACCGGGTTCAACTTCAAACAATAAAGCAAGTTGTGAAAGTGGCGGCCGCAGCCGAGGCGTGACGGTAAGTCCCGAGGGAGCGGAAGTCTTTGCTTCCGCCCGGAGATCCGCTACGATACACGCCCGGTCACGACTCCCGACTCCCGACTTTAAATCGCTTCTTGAATAACGAACTTGTTATCCGTTATTTATGTCACAATAAACAGATCACGATATATTCCTGTCAGACATAATTCTTACCACGGAACAACTGTGGATCTCGAAACTCTTGCATAATTATTTTTTTGTAAATCGTACTGTTAAGAGCAATGGCTCCCTTTTTAAACGAAATGCACTGCCAAGTGTAATAACTAGGATTTTGATTAAAAGCATAATTAAAAGACTGATATAAGGAATGAACGATTGCATAGAATACCGATCACCAGACTCCAAGTCAGAAAGCCTTTGCGTAGCACGATGTTTTACTATAAACGCCTAGATCTTACTTGCTTAGTTTAATTTAAATTACATTGTTCTGTAATTACATAGTTGGCAACGCAATACAATGCTTCCACTGTATTAAAGTGAAACACGTAACAACGATCCGGCGTTAGCTGGGCCGTAGACTAAACAATGACATCAGCTGACCTATTGCGGCCGTCATTTTTGAACAACGACGTCGCTTCAGCCGACCCAGGCGCGTGTTCGACTCAAATTCCTCGTGTAAACAAACATTCACTCAAATCGACTCTGCACAATACACAACACATTACCTACAAGTTCTATTAAAACACAGCAAAGAAATTAAAAAAGATTAATACTAAGAAAAAGTATATGCGTAAATGATGTAATAGAACAACACAGTTTTGGCCCAAAAACTAGCATTGGAATCATCATTTCGTTTCGTTTTTAGTAGAGTTTAGATCGTCCATAAACTTGTCTAACATATAGATTACATCCAAAAGAAGTGGGCAACTTTTTGTATTAAAAATAACGCAAAATTCCTAAGTCAGTACTTACTCAATAACGATAACGGGAAGTACAAAACAATAACGATATGGAATCGCGAAATCAAGTTTCTATGTTACTGTACTTCTCAGAATCATAACGAGGAAGGAAAACTGGATGTTTAAGACGTTATTATAATACCGATGGAAACAAAGAATGCGAATGTCGCAAGCAACGTTCCGTTTAACTGACATATCAAAGTAAACAACTCTTAGTTATGCCATTGCTCAATTTACGTAATATTGTAAACACACATAAATGTAATACTGTACTTAGAAAATGGTATACGGAAACTCTGTCACGTCTTTACTATATCGCTGGCACTATACTATACCTAGTAGCTTGTACATAGATATAAAAAAGGCTGGATAAAATATTATAATTATTTTTCTACAACGCATCTGTATATTAGAATCTGAAGGATATCATATGGAGGAAGAAACTTTAATTTAAAATATACAACAAAGAAAGAAAAAAACTAGTTAACGCTTTATCGCAGTATAGTCTATTGACGGTACCAAGTGAAAAACAAACAACTAACGTTTCCAGTTCATGTACTGACGCTATGGAATTCATCAAAGCTGTTTCCAAGAAGACGGCAGAGGTAAGGCATGTCGCCGGGGGACGGGGGACAGGGAGACGAGGTGAACTAACGGATGGAGTCCGTGGGAACGGCCGACACTTCCGCTCCGCTTAGCCGATCGCGACTCGACACTCTTGAGCTATTTCCTTCAAGTAGGGTGACCAAATCAGTGCTACAATCACAAACGTTGCCTAAATTACGGCGGTGTAATTCCATGACGGTTATGACACATTTAAAAAATGACCTTTTGATATACTGCTGATATTATCTGCTCACTCAATACATCGAGGTGCACCAACCAAACTAGAAAACGTTAAAAGTTTACTTAAGTACATTTTTTCCTATAAGAACGTTTTGAATATTGAGACAGTTAGGTGTGAGGATAATCAGACGAAGTAAGAAGAAGAACAAAATATTGTTTCTATTGTAAATAAGTTTTAATTTAAACGTCTTTTCTAATTAGAAGTACTTTGAGCTAAATACAGTTTCTAACGCTATACCTTCGATATATTCGATAAACTCGATAAGGATAAAATATAAAATAGAGCAACCGATTAAAGGAAACTGTTAAAGGGAACAAATCTCGATATTACCTAGTTGAGGCATTTCGTCGGTCTTTTTAGAACTGTCATACTTTTATGACTCATATAATTGTTACCGAACGTACCAAGGAAGGATATTTATTTGTAATAATCAGCATATTTGTAACGATACACTATGATTTGCAAATTAATAATATACGTTGTTTTTTATCATCATTATGATATCAATTTATTATAATTTCTTGAACAAAGGATTTTCCTTTGATATGGATGTCTATTTAATAAAAGTTATCCTGCATCTCGTATACTTTACCCGATATGTATTAACTTTTGCAATATAGAAATTTGTCACCCTTTCCAATTCCATTTCACAAGAAAAAATCATACAGAAGTATATCGTTATCTCTTTTGTTCTTATAAATAAATAAAATAAATAAATAAATATCGTTATCTCTTTTGTTCTCTTTAAAAAGTAAAAAAATAACGATATGCATTACCGTTGTTTATATGTTTGAAATCTCAGATCAGTTTTTAAAGTTTAGTTGTAGGAAAATACATTTTGTACTCATACTTGTTTTATATTCATCATAATTTGAGGTTATTTTTGGTTTCAAAACGGTTACAATATTGTTTTTGAAATTATTACTGTTGTAGGAATTTTAACCTATTTTTTCCCGTATGTTGCGATGAATCAGATTATTATTTTTTTATTTTTGCAATCAGTATTTGAGCCTGATATAAGTAGTTCCGTCAGTTGATAAAGATTATCAAAGAATGAATTGACGCCACACTACGCTTCAACAAAAAATAAACACTATGAATATTTTAATAAGCATTCTAACAATGTAAGTATTAAATAAAATAATGATATAATAACGATAGGGAACAAATGACGTAAAATGTGATTACCACTTGTTTTTCAACACCTTTTTTATTAATCTAGGAACGTTTTCGATATCTGCCATCTTTTAATCTCAATATCAGAATTTTTGGTAATTATTTCCGTTGCCGATAAACTTGCTTCGTGTTTATTTATATAAGTTTTAGGCTTAGGAAAAACCAAAATGTATTGAGGGAGAAATGGCTTTGTAAAGGGGGATCCTGGAAGCGGCAGATCTCAATTAAATTCAAATGATTTATTCATATACGATTATATAGGACACGTATGTACTAAAGGCGAATAGGCATTAGTTATCCTGTCCAGTGGGGCAGTTTCGCGCAATCATGCGCTAAAGTTGCAGTAAATATTACTGAAGTTAGCTTACATTCACAAAGCTGATTTCCACATATGAAGCTCGAGGGACTATGACAATACTCCCTGCAAGCAGTCAGACACATTGGCTGGGGCATACGGCCTACCAGACACTTTAAATGTCCGCGCGGCTTATAGCGCTAAAGCGTAAAAAGTCAACTTAACTTATTTTTAACCGCTTTATTTTCACATTTAAAGCTCTGGAGACTATGATAATACCCCCTGAAAAGATAAAGACACTTACAATAACCTCCAATGCACCTGCATAGACCGCGCGGCTCCTGAGCACTGACGTGTCTGGGAGGCCGTTTGCCCCATCCAAAAAGACTTTCTTCTTGCAGGTGGTATTACAATAGTCTCCTGAGCATTGTATATGAAAATCAATCGTTTAAAGATAAATATAGTCCACTAAATACACTCAAGAATCCTTAGCCGCGCGGAATAATAAAGTGTAAAAATGTATGTTTTATATTTCAGAGTAAGTTTTTAACTTATCTTCTGTTTGTAATTGTTAAACGTATACGTGTGAGATAATTATTATCTCATTTTATGTAAGACGAGGAAACAAATCCGGGAGCCCCCTGAGATAAGAATACGCGGAAATTTTATTAAAGTCTATTTAATGAACGGAAAGTTTACTTTGAAATATATTTCCGTGATATGTCGGACTGAGCACGAGATACGATGAACATAAAAAAGTTGATTCGAAGTAGTCATTCCACTATTTCTGTTAATAAAACTAAAACTCAAAACTAATTTAATTCCTATTCTAAAAAATAAACGTCATCAATTAATTTTAAAGTGAAATCATTATGTAAGAACGTCATATTTATATGGATTTTTAAATATAGACGGAAAAACTGTGAATAAATTAAATCACTTTAAAAATATTGATAAAATGCTATCAGTTGTTTTGTTGCCACTTCGGGTAAAATTATGTATCGGTAAAGTTCCCTCATTTGATTTTATTACCTAGAAACAAAATATCAATTTTCCTCTAGACTTCTCCCGTGTTTTATTTTTATGATTTATTTATCGTACGTGACTTCACAATTAGTGATAAAACTCTAATACGAAAGTAAATAGAGTGATTTCGCTCCAAAAATACAGCGAATTGGTACAAAAACTATAAACTGACAATGAAAACGATTGAAAGTCGACACTGAAACACATACAAAATTATCATTTGAAAAATAGTCCTATGATAATTATAGAAAGTGTCATAAGTAGTGTAACTACGTAGTTAATTCTTCGGCGATTTGATGATTTCTAATCCCTTGAATTCAATCAAAGTGTCCCTTTGTACCTCGGGTCGTCGCTCCATTACTTCGAGGTCGTTCAACGTTGCTTTTGTCAAAATGTTGTCGTTGAAATAGAAATTTGTTAATGCCTATTTTGTATTTGAATCATTATTATTAGAATATTTGTGGCTTTTCCGTTTTTATAATCTTATATTAAAGGCTTGTGCATTAATCAATAATAATTAATGCTTTGATATATTTAGATAAAAGGTAAAACAGTTTTAAAACGATTAAGATAAAAAAGCACGTAAGTTAAAATGAATTTATCCAAAAATAACACAGTAATAAAAACCTTCAAGATCATATTTTGATTTGATTGTTTAATATTTACATAATGTGGCAGTTTTGACTGGCAATTTATTCCCAAGCTTTAAAGAAGACACAAAATAACATTATAAGTCTGGGGAATGAACCACAATCTATTCCATTAATCGTTTCGACCCCAATCATCTTTCCTGTCCTGGAAGTTAAGTTAGAATGTACAGAGCATTCTGTAAACGTAAAAATTATATTATTGACTCGAACTAAACTGTTATTATCTTGAGATCGAAGAAAAGATATTAGAATTGAGTTCTCACAGTAGTTAGTTTGAGAGTTTGGTACAATAGCGTCTGATGGTCTTTTTGTTGCGAGTCTCAGACGGCTGAGTAGGTAGGCTGGGTCCAATGACCGTTAGCAAGTCCGGCACTTAGCTCGGTCTTGCTTTTATCGGCCGGAAGCGGCGCGACGGAAGCTCGCAATCTCGGCCAATTGGCCGCGCGGTCACGCCGCTCGCGCATGCCTTCTGCGCCTGCGCCTGCGCATGCCTTCTGCGCCGCTTTCCTCCAATATAGGTAAGTACTTACTTCTTGCAAGTTTCTTATAATAATGAGACGCAATAACGATCTATCATTATGAGTAGTCCTTATTTCTCATTGATATGTTTTTGAGGCAATACTATACCAATTTTCTACCGAAACATGTAATGCTGATTTTAAAAAGAATGTAGAAAGAAAATATTCTGAAGTTTACTTTAAGAATAATTGTTTAGCATTCTTTGGAAAATATGTTCGATTAACAAGTTGGTTGTACCACCATGAGACGTCATTTTCTTTCAACAATCTCGTACAATGGAACTTCTTTCCACTTCATTTTCCGGAAGAACAAAATATATTATTTAATTATTCGGTATGTGATTGATACTATGCAAATATTCGCACGGGTCAACTAGTTACCTTTGTTTGATATAGAGTGAGAAAAGAACTCCGTCCCACGGTTATAGAATAGGATTGTTTTATTTGAAAAATAAAATATCTCATGTATTTAAGGTAAATTAAAATAGGTTGTCAACATTTCTTCATTTTATTAACATCCTGGAACTTTATAACGTCATTCATACTTAAAGAATGCGTGCAATTAAAAATAAATGTAAATTATATAGAAAAAGGTAAATTTTAAAGTTCTCATAATTATTTTAATCTTTTTGTTAAGTTTAAATACAACTTACCAACGTGTACACCAAACCAGCAATCAAAATAAAGTGTTGATTTTTGTTGGTTGAAATCATTATGTAAAACGAGCAAAAACAAACACGAAACGGAAAAGGTACAGCAAAAATATCGACAAAATAACGAACAAAAAGTTCACAACACTAGTACTGAATAAAATACCTAAGTTGGTTTAAGCGTAATATCCTGTTTGCGATCTAACAATAGCCGAGCTTTGAAAGGAGGAAGCTTTCAGAAGTGTTAAAGGTTAGTGGTTTAGTTGTGTAATGTTATAAAAACGCCATCTTAAAATAATCATTGTTATACATTGTAAAGTAATACAACTAGTTACTTTGTAACTAACAATGTTTTATAAATAAATAAACAACTAAAGAAAAAAGGCGGAGAGTATTTTTTAATTCGATTCAAGGCACCTCTACATTTTCTAAATTAATTTCCAAAAATAACGTGTTAAATATTATTTTTTTTAGCACAAATCAACTTTAATACAATGATAAACTATTGTATGTAAGCTTGAGTAGGAACATTCCCGTTTGTCTGTATATATTATTATACGGAAACATACAATTTCTCAATTAAGTTTTTGCCTCTTGCTTTTTGCTAGCGCTGAAAAGAGACAAAAAATGCGAGACATTACGATGCGTTTATACGAGAGTTGTTAAAGGTCCTTATTGAATCGATCTTGTTATTCAGCTGACATTGACCTCTGAGCGGTCATCGAGACCTCTCTCCGACAATAAATATTCAACAACTGCTTAATATACATATTAATGAAGTCAGAGATGGGAAGACGTTTACATTTTATCAACTCTCTGCCTACAAAATCAAAAGAAAAGGTTTGTCCGTAGAATACCTTAGGCCCTTCGTCCACAAGACTACTTGAATCTGAGATATAATCTATTGCTAAGTAAATATTTTTATCATATTATACGTTATATTGCAAATAAGTTACGTAATATTTCTGATATGATCAATACAACGAACATTCTGATATGTAAACGTTTCAGGGAAAGAATTGGTAACGAATAAAAAGTAAAAACCACTGCGAGTGTGCTCCTTCCAAACAGCCGATTCTTCGTATTCTTCAGACTTCTAAGTATGTCATATTTGCAGGATATTTTATTTTTTAGAATTTAAGTTTAAAGAAGAAAGACACCTATGAGTTCACGTATCCTTATTGCCAAAGCAAATCTTTCGTGTCCTAGGGGAGAACCACGATTAGTTGTTATACCATGTTACATTTAAATATTTTCCTGGCCATTAGGTTGACCATATATAGAGACTGTCCAAAAAATAAATTATAGATAAATAAACGAATAATAACATATTTAGACGTGTAATATGTATCTACAAATCTATACTAATATTATAATGAGGAAAACTTTGTATTTTTATAGATTCTTTTGTATGTATTAAAATAACTTAAGAACTACTGAGCCGATTTCAAAAAATCTTTCAACATTAGAAAGCTACATTATCCCCAAGTAACATGGGCTATATTTTTTAATTTCATGCGGACGAAGTCGCACTCAACATCTAGTATTATAATGAAGTAAACAACTGTTGGAATGATAGATAACGCGTAAGAACTTTTATCCGCAATTCAGCAAAATTTGTCATGAAATGGATAACGCAAGTATGACTTGAATAATGTTATCACATTAATGCTGATATCTTACAATACCCACATATCGTTTAAATAACGAAATATATACTCTACTGTCAGTTATATAATACTAGCGACCCGTCCCAGCTTCGCACTTGTGCAGTACTGTTACTGAATACACTACAGAAAAACTGTGAACGTTGTATATAACAGTCATACTAATAATAATTGCACCCGTGCGAAACCAGAGTGGGTCACTAGTTCTACATATAAACCTTCCTCTTCAATCACTCTATCAAATAACCTGCATCAAAATCCTTTGCGTAGTTTTAGAGTTAAGCATACAGGGACAGAGAAAGCGACTTTGTTTTATACTATGCATAATGGTAATACCTAATATACCTACCTACTGTTTATTATCCTTATAAGGAATCGTTGCGCCAATTACATCTCACATTAGTCATAATGTATATTCAGAAATGTATAGTTCTCAAAGGCGTAATAACACCCAAATTAAAATCCATTTAACATACTCGTATTAGTAACTTATGCTTCTTGGGTTACAAAATCTCAGAAGTATAAAATTAATTTGATCTTCAATAATCGAATTATACATTTGTATTTTTTATATAATAAAAATACATATTATATTATACTAATTCCACATGTAAATGTCGGTCGTTCGAAGTGTTTGTTTCGTGTGAGACTTTTATTTTTGTGCCGGGTTACTTCGTGCGTAATCAGACGGTATAACAGGTCTCGCTAGACCAATGTTCCGCGTGACCTTCAACAATGTCCGTCGAAAAAAAAAGCCGTTGTCGTCCTCCGATATCGACGTAGTGTTGCCAAGTTGAAGAAATTACAATTTTTTATGGTAATTTGTTGTTTTCTGGAATAATTTAGCAATTCGTTTGTATACATCTCATAATGTACAAAAGCATTTTGTAATTACTGTAAATGGAAATACTATAGTCCGTATCACTGTTCTGTGCTTATATGGTTATTATGACTTTGACAAAACTTGTAGTTCAAAGTGTACATAAAGTAAAATTTAAGTATTAAAATAATATAATTAAAACTAAATTTATTTTTTAAAACTAGAAAATTCATGTTGACAATCTGTTTCCTATCAGCATTCTCTATTTCTTGTAAGTAAAATATTTGAAAAACAAACAACAAAACACATGTCAAGATTCCAAACCGACATCTGGCAACACTCGGCATGAGTAAAAATATCGTGTATCCGGAAAGTCCAGAGTCATCTCGGTTTCGGAATAACACTTGCAGAACCGGTCGAGGCACGAGCGGCGACTGGACGCCAAATATCAACGTGTTTCCTTCCTCGTATACGATTCGATCCGTACATTCGTTTTAGTACTTATCGTTTTTTTTAAACCACAACTAAAACCTACCTTAAATTTTAGTATAGGTACATCAATCATATTGTTTAAAATAAACATACAAAGACTGATTAATAAAGTAAGTTTTTGTACAATCTCTGATATCTAAATATTTCATTCCAAGCCCAACAGGTTTAGAGCGAGTAAACAATCTTAGAAGTATTATTAATTCTTTTCCTTTTGACCAATTTGTCTCGGTTTTCTAAACCCAATAAGGATTCATAATGTTGATTATCTAGCTTTTAGGGCAAACTAAGGGAAGAGGGATTTAAAATTCTTCTGACCTTGGTATATGTTTTCAACTATTATTTTCCCATATGTAAACAAACTGGAGACGGAAGCTAAGCATAACAAACATGTAAAATCAAACTGATTTATCGATTCGCGTGCGGCAATATGGCGGCGGTTCATTTATCTTCTCTCTATCTGCTCAGCGCCCACCTTCCTGGCGCCGCACTTCCGCCGGAAACGGGCCTCGTCTCCGGTCTAACCCTTGCTGCTTTTCCGGCTTCCGGTTTCCTTTGAACTCGATCGAAGTTTTCTACTGGTTTTCATCGCCGGGTAGGGAAACTGTTTTCTATAAAACTGATTTCTATACCATGGCCGTAACAACATTCTACGAAAATAATTTCATGACTAAATAGAATGTTTTTATTTCAATTTCTAATATTAGATTACATTTTACTTTTATATTGTTAAAAACTCATTGGTAATTTTTTTTTCGTGCCAAGCTTTTCATAATAACCGAGTTTTTCATTTGAGAATGCTTTAAACGGCTTGTTTGACAAACAAGGTTTATGTCACGGATATGCACACATAAGTACTTACGCGGCAGGTCAGGCAGTAGAGCAGTCGGGCAGTCGGCAGTCGGCAGTCGTAGTCGGTGCAGTCGGGGACGACGCCGGTGTTTCACAAGTCGGTTGCCGTCACAGTTTCCTGAATTACCGAAACATAAAAGTGAATTTCTACACTCGTTCCACATACCTCCATAACTTCCGACACAGACTAGAATTTTCGTTTGCCACTCGTATGTTGCGCTTGTGACGACACTGGCTTTTTAATTAACCATTTAAGTTTTTCTCTTAAATCTATTATAAATGGGTATCTAAATTGACAATAAATCCCACTGAATCTGAAAAGATCACCAGAAATCAACTTTAAATTACAATAACAGTTGTCACTATTTGTACACAAATCAACATCATTACACGTAGCGTAGATGACCTGTAAAATATATATTAAATCATTTCCATAACTCATTAGTATTCAATGTTATATGATATTCTTTCAATGAATACATAAACATTGAATCGTAATTTATAAAATTATCAGCACCATGCAAATTGATGATTGGAAGTAAGAAATCGAACGCAAGCGCAATAGCGCCCAGAGAAGTGTTTCACAACGCCAGTTTACTAGGATTAGTGTCAGAATTATAATGTACACATAGGAGCACAAGTTTCGCAAGGCGCGGCCAGCTAGCTCATCAGATAGCGTGGCTTCCTGTATCGCAACTTAGCCTCCCAATTTCTTCAGCGCTCGCTTACCACCTCCGCCATTTTGACTCAACCGCCTCGACTTCCTGCGTCACTGATGCAACCTCACACTGTTGCAAGCCTCGTACCACTTTCACGCTTTTCTTGTTAACACTTCTCGTCCTCGATTCTTTGTTTCTTTAACGTTTGCCTGTTTTGTTTTTGTTTCTCGCGAAACATTTTGAATAAGGTATACTCGTACATCTTACTCAGGTATGTGGGAGCGGATCATGGTTGATGTAACTAGTTACATTTAAAACACCTTACCTGTTTAAATGAAAATTACATTTTAACGCTAATTACGAAGATAAAGATTTTGATAAAAATGGAGTTGAGATCCTTTTATCTATAAAGCTGTACACATAATACTTCCTTAATAATTTAATTATGTAATTAAATATTCATAAATATGGTCTCAGGTCGTGCGGCGCGGCGCGGGGCGCACCGCACAGTCCGTCTGGAATTGCGCAAACAATTAGTTGCAGCGCATCTCGCGCGGCCCAGTTCGCGGCGCACAGGTCGGCAGTCGCGGTCGCCTACGCAACTTATGTCATACAAAGTGCGTAACATACGTGCTCTATCGACGACCGTATCATTACCGCTTAACTGTTTCTTCCCCTTCTAAACCGTCCGACGGCGCTCCGAATTGCGTGCGCCCGGTTACGTTACATCGTATGTAATGCAACGATTAGTTAATTATGGCATACTTAAGTTAACCTTTATCAGCGGGACGGTCGGTGTCGCGGGCGGCGCGGGCGGCGCGGCGCAGGTGCTCGCAACCTATTTATACCGCGGTGGACATCAGTATGCAGGCACGATGCCAATTACGGCGGAGACCTACTTTCTTACCTTCGAACTTTTACTTCCTGCGGGGCGGCCGCGCCGGCCGGTCGGTCGGTCCACGCAACGAATTACGAAAGTGGCGCGAAATGCTCGGCCGACATTCGCACAAGCCTTGCGCCACGTTCAGGAAGTGCCGTTGCTGAGGGATTACGTAGCCCGCGGCACCCCGCCCCGCGCACCCGCCCCGCGCGCCTCCTTACGCAGGTGCCGTGGGACCATCCTAATTGAATCACTATTGTTATACAATTAAATGTTGTCACAGTCTGCATTGTGTGTTGGCAGGATATAGAACAATTATCAATACAACAACTGACACTTGAGGCATAATATCTAATCGTCATTAACATCGCTCATTAATTCCTTCTGTCCACCAAAAACTTAGAAGTTTATTTACATGAATGTCGTGGTATATTTTTCCAAAGATTTCCGATGTCCTAAGACCTTATCACATAAGGGTTTACCTTATTTAAGCTAATCTAACGATAAATAGTGTCGTGAGCAATCTCATTTAGATCATTGAGAATAGCGTAGACACAGAAAATTTCGACAATTTAGGTGTTTTTTTTAATACATGAAACTAATTATGATAAACGCCTACGGGGAAGTAAGAAATATTTATTAAGACATACGTTTAGCATTGAATAGTGTTACGACATAGTATTTATTTAACGTGGAGGCAACATTCGCCTAACTCGTATCTCGGAAACGCACCGAGTTACCTAAGCCGAGATTTACTAACTGTGCTTATTTTGTTATGAAATCAACGGGAACTGATAGCGACCAATTATGTTTATTGTGGTACAATAAAATAAACATAACCACAGAAAATAATAAGTTTTATAATTGTTTTTTTCGGATTTTCGATCTATCGTAAAAGTTTAAGTGTCCAGTTTTTTCCGTTTAAGAATTTTCAAAATCAAAATCAAGATGTAAAATCGTGGTTTGGGAAGCGTTTATGAAGATCCTAGCCCGCGTGGGCTTAAATAATGTAGCCCATGTTACTCGGGGATAATTCAGCTTTGAAATTGGTGAAAGAATTTTTGAAAACGGCCCAGTAGATCGTGAGTTATTTCAATTCATTAAAAAATACAAAGTTTCCCTCCTTAAAATATCAGTATAAATGAAAAAGTAACTGCGAAACCTACCCATGTATGTGTATTACATAATGATAGTGTAAAATCTGAAGGCAACGCAAAAAGCTATTAGGGCGAGAAAATTCACATCGATATGATCCGTTACTTGAGAGCACTCGTTCTGTATAACCCCATCTTTTGACGAGGGTTACCATGGTAGTATAATGTTTAGGACTAGGACACTATTATCATCTATTTCTGTTTATTTCCATAAAGAGAAATGATTTAATGAATCTTTCTATAGTTAGATCTTTTTGCTAAATTAAATGCATTATTTTTGTAGGTTTAAATGACTCACAGTTAGTAAAAGCAGTAGGCAAGCGTAGTACAGTAATGTGATAGTCCACTATTGTCAGGCTGGTTTAGGCTTGAGAAAGAAAACATAAAGCTATTTACAATAATATAATTATTTACTAATTACGTATCAATAATGTATAACAAGAATCGAACATTATCTCACATTGTTTTGCATTTTATATAAGATTGTCCGACTTTCCTCGTAAGAAATGGCAACCCATCTTCTAACACGTAATACGTGCAACGGCGCGCACCCGATCTCGTACGACCGGTCCCGAAAGTGGGTCATCTCTTTTTGTTCCACTGCGATATTCCGTAATTAGAAAGAGAGGGTGAGGGGAAGGTTTTGTTCACACATCACGCAATGCTACATGTAAATCAGTTCGACTATCGCAATATCGAACGCAATCAACGAGAATTTGCAAACGCATGCCAAATCATTATCGATAACGGTAGCCCGTAATGACGGTGAACTATTATAACTAAAGGAAATAAGTACGAGTAGTTATTAGTAAAAAACTAAACAGAGACCATAATTTAAAATGTTGCCCACAAGACAACCTGCAGTAAATTAATAGCAATATTATTTGCATCCCTCTCACATAACTAGTTATAGAGATATTAATAAATAAATATATTAACACTCTCTGTAGCAATTACATACCTTCACTTTATATTAGCTAAAATAATTGTCTGAAATTACCCGGTGACATTATCATTGCACGACATTGTGTGTCGGCCAATGTAAAACGTTGTCATCATCAATTAGGACGTATTATAATTCGACGTGCGCTGAAATTAAACTTCTTATGCGATATTCTAAAGTACATGGATGTGTAGTACACTATGACTATAGAGAAATGGACTAGGTAGCGCCACCGAATTGCTAAATACATTTTGGGGATTAGGGAAAGACGACAGTCACGCATCTTTATGAACTCATACTAATTGAAAAAAATATAAAAGGATCACACAGGGAAGAAGGTTAGGAACGGTTCCTTTTTGTTTGCCAGAAGGGATTGTGTCCGCTCGAGAAGTCTTGTCATTTAAAAGTCAACGGTAGTGGTGATGGCGGTCGGTGGTCGGCATGGCGCGAATCTCTGTTGGCGCGCGGACTGGCAAGATGGCGGCACGCGGAAGTGTGTGCGACTTCCGCGTCGCCCTGCGCCCGCGCCCGCCGCCCGCCGCCCCGCCACCGCGTGCGCGCCACTCGTCACTGCCACGTTATAGGGTTACCATTTTTTATTTCAGGAAATTTGTCAAAATAATAAATTAAAACTATGATATAATGTGCTTAAAAAAATGTATGCTAATGAAAAATACAAGCAAAGTGCTTTAGCATTTTCTGTACTGTCAGCTAAAAGGTAATTTGACAGAACATACGCGGGTAGATTCTTTTGTATAGCCACCTCAGTTATAAAATAGTGTAATAACTATAGTTATACTTAATTAAAATTAAATCTGATCCTAGGGATGTGTGAATATCAAAATGGTCAAAATAACTTTAATAATATAGGAATATAACACCTTTGTTTTTTGCTAGTTGTGATAACCCTGTAACAAAGATTAATAACTGAGGAACGATCTCAAATACAATAATTACAAAACGTTTAAGTGGAAGACATTTCATATTCTATACATTTTACGTACGTATATTGTAAGGTATTAAAAACAAACAACATTATTTTAATAAAAAATGTTACCAACAAATTAATCTCAAAGCCGGGGGAATATAGTTTTTGGCAAAGAAACGAAAACTGGCTTCCCATGGCCATTAAACATTTCTATTGTTAGGGTTTGTTAATTTATTGTTCTATTTAATTAAATTGAATAGCAAAAATACTAGTTTCCAAACACAAAAATGTTTGGTTGAAGAATGGCAACACTGCTTTGACAAGTGACAAGGCGGTAAAGTATTCGGCAGTACAAGTGTATAACTAGTATGTTGTAAAAAGAAAAGTAAATGAAGTGATAGTCACTTAAACCTGCATTTTCTTCAGTACTTCACCCAGGCATCCTTAAAGACTAAATGTAATCGATAGTATGGAGGTGCTTACACTATGCTTATAAAGAACAAACATTATTAAGTAGGTGACTAGGTATAAATGAAAATCAATGTTAGTATTTAGTGGCATACTTATTTTAATTAAACATACGATTCCGTTTACCGTAACCAGAATGACGTAATGTTGTCAAATTAAAAGTTACATATCAATTAAACTGAATTAATTAATACACATATATCTGTGTTACGTTTTATTTGGACGTGATGTGGCAACACAGAGCTCGAGCGGGCCGCGCCGCATCGCCCGGACATTCCGCCCACAATTACTGGCAATTGTGCCAATTGAGAGCCACCCTTCCGCTTTGGCCGCGTCATCGACACGACCGCGCGGACATCTGTCGCCTGCAGCTTCGAATGTTAGCCGACACGCCGACATCTGTGAGAGAACTCTACATTGATTAATTTACATCTATAAAATAACTGCGACCCCTGATTATGCAATGATCATACTGTAGATATCCAAGAAATACGCTGTATTCTCGAAGGACCAATATTTTCATTTACCGATGTCACGCAAAAAACAGTCTTACTCCTAAGCAAAATCTCCGTTTTTTTCGCGAACTCGGTCTAATGAAGCCATAGGTTAGCATCTACTAATAACATTTGATTCACAAGGAAGTTGTACAGAAGAAGAACTCTTCTTAACACTTACGCGCTGCACATAACCTGCGTAACTACGCAGGTTATGTGCAGCGCGTAAGTGTCATATGAAAAAGACGATGAACATAAGATCCAAACAAAACTATACTAGTCGTATGTAACTCTTATTTAGTAACATACTTCTTGAAATAATCTACATATTATAACTAAGATGTACTACGTCGTATCAAAACTTGTTGCATACAGAGTTCAGTTACACTCGTTAGTCCAATAAAACACCATCATCGTATCAGACATGTTCCGTACAGATAATAACAGAAATCAGACGGACGTCTGTCTGAATTTAGTTCAACTAGCTCACACACACAACGGCGCCTAATTCCTTTTCGCCATCGCCGCAACTTTGACTATAGAGAAATGGACTAGGCTCTTGGCCTGACTTTATACTGAATAAATTCTGACTCTTCCCGCATGGGTTCATACAAAGAATGTAATGTGTAGTCTACTCTACTGCAATTAATTTACACACACGAAACGACAACAGAAACAAGCATAAGTAGAACATACTGTTTTATGAACGTCATTTGTATTTCACAGAGCACTCCCTTGATCTTGATATTATGTCCTGACATTAAAAGTCAAAGGCCGCCGCAATTGGTTCAATTGACAACGCGCGCTCCTCATCGTCACCCTTCCGCTTTCAAAATAACACGTTATTTAGTCTAGCCATACTACTATAACGTATAGATATTTTATATAATTTTTTTTTATATAAGAAAAGGGGGCAAACGAGCAGCGGGAACACCGAGGTGATCATCGACGCCCATGGACATCTGCAATACCAGAGGAACCACAGATGCGTTGCCGGCCTTTTAGGAGGTGATACGCTCGCTTCTTGAAGCTCCCTAAGTCGTAGCGGTTTGGAAATACCGCCGAGGACAGACCATTCCACAGTGCGGCTGTGCGAGGCAGGAAGTTTCGCGAAAACCGCACGGTAGAGGATTGCCAGCCATCAAGGTGGTGCGGATGGAAACTGGCGGTCTGTCTAATGTCTAAATGTCTGAAATGATTATAGATAGTATCTACTAGTTTATGGATAATCTTACCCTAAGGATAGATGTCACGCGAAAAACGGCCTTAAGCCGAAGCAAAAACACCATTTTTTGCGTGAACTCAGTATACTGAAGGCGTAGGGTAAAACATCAATATAGACATAATATAGACAAGTTAAGCATTAATCTCTTGTAAGTACAGTTACTTGTAGGTCTCGCTTATAGTAGTTTCTCTGTAATCCTAGTTTGTCGCTTATAAAAATCCTCCCTAAGGACCGTACAGTGACTCACATATAGAAGTTTCTAATTAATCCAGTTATCGCTGATCCAGGTTCGACTGTAGTATAGTAGGCATACTACGCATGCTTTATTGCTATAGTATTAAATAAAAATATTCCATTATAGTGGAAAATATCATTATTTCCCTTTATGTTGAAGTTAAAGTGTAACTAGTAACAATTACACATTGATTCAACTTTTCCATTTGTAAAGTTGACAAACCGATAATCGGCAATCGTGTAATGTAAATCATTGTGAAACGCGATAAAAAAATATTTCATTGTTTATATTGTAATACGTAAGTCATAACAATATTATTGGTTTCATAGTTTTTCTAACATGCAACTTGTATGTTTTGTCATAATAGCGTTTTATGTAACAATTGAGTTACAATAGCCGATAAAACGTTATCTTTATATCCGCTTTCAGATAGCACCGGACTCGTCATACACAACTTCAGTTTTAGCACACGTGTAAGTATTACTATTAGTTATTTATCTTAGTTACTCTTCATTACTCAACGAAGATACAATCTTATGAAAGAATCAACCTTAACTAAGTAAAATCATTATCATCCTTCCCTAGACTCAGGACCTCCGCTACCATATATGCAAAGTGTGCAATGCACACGGGCGCCATCCTTAAGGGGCGCCAAAGCAAAGGGCCCAAAAAAATTGAAAAAAAAAATAAATTAAAGTTCAGTTTTTTGCTTTATTTTAGACACCTATCTACCATAAAAAAAAGATAATTAAAAATGCCTAATCGGCACCAAAATCCTTTTTTGCACACAGGCGCCAGTAGCACATACGGAGGCCCTGCCTAGACCCAATGGCGGGTTGGCACAGTATGTACTACTCCATACTTTTTTTTTATAAGAAAAGGGGGCAAACGAGCAGCGGGAACACCGAGGTGATCATCGACGCCCATGGACAT
>QDHC01006109.1:443734-460713 GCA_013186455.1 Papilio dardanus tibullus
GTGTTCGGCGAGTCCCACACTCCCTACGCC
This sequence comes from Papilio dardanus tibullus, assembly GCA_013186455.1. Classification (NCBI taxonomy): domain Eukaryota; kingdom Metazoa; phylum Arthropoda; class Insecta; order Lepidoptera; family Papilionidae; genus Papilio; species Papilio dardanus. Next base: position 443,765 of record QDHC01006109.1, read on the forward strand.
AATGCACAGCCCGAGGTAGATAGGTAGGGGTAGCGCCATCCTTAAGTAAAATAAATAGAAAAAAAACAAAATAAAATAAAAGTTCAGTTCCTTGCTTTATTTCAAACACCTATCTACCATAAAAAAAGATAATTAAAAATGCACCAAAATCCTTTTTTGCACATAGGCGCCAGTAGCACATTCGGAGGCCCTGCCTAGACCCAATGGCGGGTCGGCGCAGTATGTACTACTCCATATTTCTCTTTTGGCCGTCATATCTTCACCCCTTGCACAAAATAAGTAAAAGAAAAAGTACATAAAACATTTTTTTAACTAAATAGCAAGCAATGCATTAAAAAAATTAAATACAGTTTTTTCCTCTAAATTACTAAATATCAAAATAAGTCATTGAATACCGAATCACGGATATAGGAAGCACGAACCGAAACTCATGATTTGTTGGAACATTTTTTGTAACAGGTCATTAAACTTATTGGAAAAAAAATTAAGCAGTAGCAAAACATTTCATCTTTTTACTAAGTGACGAAGACATTTTGATACTTTATGAAAAATATTTGGAACTGGAACAGGGTACATTATAAAAAAAAAGGAAATTAAAGATGCAAAAGTTTGCATGTTAACTCGGAAATTAAAAATCTCGTGCTGCCTAGTTTATTTTATATTTTTTTTCTCAGAAGAAACAGAACAGAAAGCCTAACATAACCAAATAATACTTAAAACGGACTAAAAGGAAATGAAATCACATTTATTGAATTGTCCCTACAACAGCCTTAGTATCAATATTACTCAATCCATAATACTCTTAACACAAAAAAATACACACAAAAATTTCACAACTGCAAAACGTATTCAATACACTTGATTAAAGGCAGTTTATCAGCTATTACGGTATCACACAGATAACAGTAAAAAATGTTATAAGGAAATTGTTTCCTTCTGTGATATGTAGATATTGTAGAGCACTGTACAGTGACGTCACTTCTCAGCATTCGATCAGTTTCCGGCACAGCTGGTCGCGGAGGGCGATAATGTTTTATCACAGTGGCGCACCGAGGTGGATGATCGATATATCGCTGTGTTGTGCAGCTCCCTTATCATTGTTTGTCGACAAACGAACGATGTCGAATTTATTTCATAACGAACGAACAAGTGTTTTCACTTTCATGGCACGTTCGCAGTGATGGGATATTTACTGCTAAGATTAATAAAGAATTATTATTTGTTATTGCCACGACTTACTCGTAATTGTGAGAGTTGATATTAAGAGTATTTTCCATCACACACATCTTTTGTTGTTAATCTTAAATATTGTATAATATTATTACTTACTTTCTGTCTGAACATTTTTTATACAATAGTTAACTTCTTCTGGTCTAAACAGCTTTCTATTTATAACTGAGAGTATTTTTAATCATATTCTACATCAAAATGTATTAAGTAAACAGTCAATTGGGTTTATTCTTTTTAATAAAACATATCAAGCTTCATATTTACAAAGGATTTTATACTAATCTTTAAATATATGGAGCTAACGATCCTTATCAACGTTCAAATAAGCAAGATAAATCAAGCACGTGATCTGCCACGTGTCTACTGTGATACAAGGGTTGAAATATTAAGCATTGATTCGTTAGAATACAATATACAACCAATATCACGTGTATCAGCAATTCAAAGATAACTTTATGTCTATTTTTAATCTTCTTAACGCAATGTCTTATCCATGATAGTTGTGGATGATACCAGCTATCATTTTACGAATGATAAAGATGTTTTTCATACAATTTTAGCGACACTATAGCTGAAACCAAGGGCGCTGACAACTGATTCATTCATTCTTTGACTTAATGATCACATTTTTCCGTACTTTTCTCTTTTTTTTCTATAAATCTATAGCACCAGCCCTCTATTGAGTGATTTACATTGTAATAAACTTATATGTGACATGAATTATGTGCTTAAGAGCTTACCGACTGTGTGTTTGTCTTTTAGATGTAAATAATTAAAAGGAATATATCAAATCACTTTCTTTCGCACTCATGAAGCATTTAACTGCTTAACGTTAAAATAATGGTCCATTAACGATTGTTAAATTACTGACGATGTTTAATTAATTGCCATTGAAAAAAATACATGTAAGTCGTGATCGCAAGACGTCTCTGCGTCTTGTCGCCATACGTTACGTCTGATCTCTAGCGGAGTAGGTCGCAGGTCAAATAGTTATGAACATACAAAGTTCAATATTCTAATAATGTCTTCTTATAATGTTTGCATAAATATTACATGCGATATAGATAATAAAAATTGAAATTTAATCGATTTTCCACTTCACTTATCATCTTATTTATTACATTACATATTATGGTAGACTTTATATTTAATACTTTGTAAGCGTGGATATTAGATTTTGAATAAATTTTACTTAAGATCAATAAAGTAGCGAATACCTATATACTTTTTAACAATTCGGTTGTAATAACTTCGAGTTAAACTGAGAAAGTGTTATAATCATTTATTTTAACTCAAATAAAACGTACGGATCGGAAAGTAATTGATCGAATCACAAACGATGCCCTCCAGGCACCAAAGCGTACACGTGACCAATTTATTTAAATAACGATATCGTTTCATATCAATTCGATAGTGAGACGACAACCGGACTAATGTGATACAGGATATTGACAATCTTCCTAAAAGAGCTCGGAATAATAAACTTGCTATATGCCATGTCGCAAAACGATTTCCGTTTTAGTTTTATTTAATGGAATAAAGTCATTAAATTAAAATTCGTGCTATTCATATTAATAGGTACGTACAAATATATTTTTATTGCTTGTAAAAGCAAAAGGATGTCGGTAATTATTATGATAAATAATCACCATTTCCTACCAACATGAATATTGTAGTTTGACACTAAAACTTTATAAATCAGAGCTCTAACCGTGAATTTCCATTGTCGAAATAGATACTACAAGCCTAATGTTCTAACATTTCCCTTTCTCCCACTGAGATAACAATATTTTATACATAATGTGGAAACTGAGATTAAGAACTGACATACCAAAGCGCTACGTAATGTTACGTTGTAAACAAAAACATCGATATAAACTAATGTAATATTTATAAAGATTCCTTAAGCATGACATGTACGTAATAGATGCTGTGGAATTGTAATGAATGGTAACTCTTACTAGATCGTTCCGAGCGGTCGGACACATAACACTTTCTGAACCGGAGGAATGTCACGCGATCCTCACGCGAAACTCAACGACAATGAACCTCTTGCCTTATTACTGATGCTGCATAACACGATGTAAGAATTGAGAAAAAATAAAGAAGTATTTGTGAATCCGTTGAACGTTATAGGTGACTTGTGAAGAAAAAATGTCCAGTCGCACCTGGATAAACGAGGCTAAAGGACCGCGATATTCGTCTCACTTATAGAGGCTTCTCTCTTATCCAGGTTTGACTGTATTCTAATTCTTTAATTTCATATCGAACGTACGCATTACGGTTTAGTGGACATAAAATACAGTGTGTAAAGGAGCTTGATAATTTTACGACATCGAGAAAATTTAAATACAGCAGATATCTTTTCTATTATTCTGATCAACAAAACTATTAACGAAGTAATCAACGTTTACATATACGAGTACATACTCGAAAGGACTAAAGTTGCGCGAAGCACGTCGTTGTTATTTATGAAGACTTCAAAGAACAAAACATCCGGTATCTACATCCGCTTATTAGTTGGTCTATTAACTGGATAGCGTTACAATAAAATCCAGTTAACATCCTGTATCTAGGGAGACACGTACGTTCGAAACTAGCAAAGTAAGATCTCTTTTTCTCTAGAACGATTGGCGAATGCTTTTATATAAAAAAACGTGGTCGCATCAGTAATAGGTACCAAAGAAACAGTCACGCAGCTAGTCGCGGTGGTGGAACAGGGGTCTATTACTGTACATCGAAGCATCAGTTAATTGTGTGAACTGAAACATCCGGCTTCGGTACAATTAATTTTTCTTCGACCGCCAGTTTTTCTTCTCATCGTCTGATGCAATGCGGATGTACAGATCGACGTATTCTTATTAATTACGGTACCAAACAATTGTTAACAAAAAACCGAACCGTTAAATTGTATTTTAACTACGTCTGTGTATTTAAAATAAAAATATATAAAATCCTATACGTTTTATTCAACCTTTTATAGATAACATTGAAAAATATAGTAGGTACTTACCTATGTTATGTAAACTAAATTCTCTATAGTGAATTTTATCAAAAAAAAATACGTAAGATTTCTTTTTATAACACACGTGGGCGTTTAATAAATTCAATGAAAACATCTAAATCACGTTGAGTGCGCGGTTGCGATGCCTAGTTTATTTGCCGCTTGCCTCTTCGAACATTAACATTACGTTTTACCACAGCTTTATAAAACAAGCTCACTAACTGTTATAAATTAAACAGGAATAGCAATCGCTATATCGTTATATTAAATAATCGTAACAAATAACATAGAAAAAAAAACATTACAATAAACGTCGGAAAAAAAAATTCAATAAACTATACAAATGCAGCGCCCAACATAGATACAGTAAAATTCATTTTTAAGACAGATTAAGTATTTTCTAAAGTGGATTTTCCTCTTTACTTGAATCTCACATTTGTAGGATATAAGTAAGAATTATCGGTTAATTCAAACATTACAAAGATGTGTTGAACGTGTCGGGCGTCTTCGGATCCGGGCTGTAGAAAGCGGAGAGGCGAGACCTTGGCAATAGCCTTGTGTGCCGATGTGACGATGCGGAAGCGACGGCGCATTGTTCCAACGCCGCTCTTGCTTGTACGGATTTCTTGAGTTTAACGATTACATAAACACTATAGCAGTAAAAAAATAACGTTTCTCATTAGAAGTTTTCCGTACTGACTTGATCCAATAGCCAGGTGATGTAAAACAAACTGTCTCGTCTTCGGAAGCCAATTGAATTCCTGCTTATTCACTACGAGCATACCTAGTGATATACGTCTACATATTACATTAACAGAAAAGTTTTTGACATGACAAAAACATGATAACCTAAAATTTTGAAGTTCCACAAAATAATTTAATAAAAATTATTTACATTGGCAACACAAGCGCCGGTTTCGTGCGATAACTCGATTTAAACGGATGCAATCAACATCTTAATTGACGCCGAATTAACATTTTTATATTGAAACAAAAAATTAGTCGTTGTTCCTTTAATCTTCAGGCTTCCGCCTCATCATCACTTGTATTGTGTACGGGTTTTTTTACATTCCTTAATTTGCATATACATATAAGAAGTTATTTCATTACGACTTAACATAGCAGGTTTGAGTATAACATTTTTTGTATTCTTCACTGTTGTTAGGTGAATATAAATTAATATTATTTGTAAAGAGCCATCTCGTAGAGTAGTAACTCTATTCGTGAGATGAGTCGATTTACCTTTGTTTTCCGAAAGTAATAGATTCCATTGTACCAGGAAATCAGACAGTGAGTCTCGTCAAAACTACGTTAGTTATGCCAATCAACAAAATATAATGTTATCAAATGTTATTCATACATAATGTGACTGAATTTAAGGTACTTCCCCTGTTATTTTTATTGGACGCTCTGTGTAAATAAAAATAAGTCCCGATTACAAAAACAATTGCAAGTTATAATAACATCGATTGATTGACATGCCGCGAAGTCTGCCGTCGTAAAAATGCAGCTCACGTTCGAATAGCCCGGACTGAAATTACAATAACAATAAATAAACATTTGTTATGAAACCTCCGTAAATGGAATTCAAAATTAACGTATCAAATTACTGATGAAATTATAAACAAATAAAATCATCTTTAGGAGCGTTGACAGATACCTTTGCATAGTCATAATGCCTACTCAAGTTTTTCATTTTTGATTATTTTTTTTATTAGTAAAGGAAAACTCATAATTTGTAACAATTTCTTTCTTGACTCCAAAGTCATGAAATTATTTATATTAGTACTCGCGACAAATAAAGATTAATAAAGTCTGTAACATGAATGCTAATTTAATTCCATTAGTAAATTATTCACCATTATAACATTTTCAGATACTTGAGCAATTGTCGCTAAAAACGGGGATTAAAAACCAAAACTATTCATGGAAATATACGGTCGTAATTATTTTATGTATTTTTAAATGTTGGATTCAACAATTTAATTTACATGAAAGGCAAAAAAATCACAATTAATTGAAAACAGTTCGTAAAATAGTAAATGGTTAAATCAGATCCTGTTGTTAGGTTCCTTAATGGTTCACTATATGAGACCTTTGTTATAGATTTATCATTTTTACTTAATCGTATTGAGTCGCAAAACGAGAGACAAAATAGCCACTAAGTAATTACTTGAGTTTGGGAGTAGGAACTTATTATAAATCTCAGCTTTCTCCGAAGTCCTATAGGGTGACCTAAGCGAGATATTTAACATAAATGAACACGTGTACATCCGCTGACATGAGCTTAACTGAGAGATCGAATACCTGTAGAGTGGTGCAGTGTTATGCGGTGCGCAGTGGTGACTCGTGTCGCCTTACTGTGACCGCACCACAACAAAAACAAGAGAACGTCCTCAATGGTGCGTGTCCGCAGGGCTAACTACTTTGTACTGATTTTATGAACAAATCCAGGATTTACTGCATCCTGTGTTAAAACACTATGATGCATTTGATAATCGGTTACAGGTTTGTTGATTGTTATTTTTTATTATTGCAACTGTTACATACTTTTTATTATTACATGTAAGTAACATAATTACATGTGAACATCGAAGTTTAGTATTTGTTAATCACTACTTACATTTACTTTGACAAAAAAGTTGTTAATAAGGACATTGAGTTTCAACAAATCAGTTGTTACAACCCTAAAATCTCTCGTCGGATAACCCGTTGCGTGTCCGCGGGCGCGGGAGGGGATGCGAGGGCGCGGCGGGCGGGGCAGGAAGCCGCAGGACATCCGACACGTACAGGAAGCAGAACCAGTCCCTGAGCCTTTGTCCCTCGCAACCTCCGTCTCTGAGCCCTCCGCCCCCGCACCTCCCGCCGCTTCCAGCGCCTCTCGCTCGCCCGACCGCATTCCTCCGCAGCCTGCGAGCGCCCGCGCACCGATCCTACGTGCCCTGCCGACATTACCTCCAAAACTCACCCATAACTGTCCGTGTTTACCCAATCTTATACTCTATTGTCACTTAATTTAACTTTAATAAAACAATAAATCATTCCACGTATAAATATTATAGCTCCCTGTAATGATTATTCGTATATTCTGATTCTAATTCTATATTAAATACAAAAGGATGTATCAATTTTAATGTACCTACATAAAAACATGATTGAAAAACAAATCAGGCGTCAATCACTTGTTAACATTTAGTTTCGGAAGTTCATTACCTTATCTGTATTCAGGATGCAAAGGCGAGTTATAAAAACTAGGTATCTACTTGTCTTAATAGATTCAGCAAATATGTTCACATAGTTTATACGCTGCGTACGTGGTAGGGATGCGGATAATCCGGTGCGGGCTATATTTAACCAACCGTCGATGCGATCACGAATATTGTTCAAGTAATTTGCACGATTTATCTTATGCAAATAGTTTGGCGGCTAACATCTGACTCCATGTTGTATGCAAACACCTCGTACAATTACTCCGCCTCTGTGTTTCCGTACGCGGAAGTTACTGCTTAAAATTATAGTTTACAATGCGACAAAAACTCTGATAAGTAGTGTGTTGTACTTCCCTGTTGAGATGTACAAGAAAAAATGCGTAAAAACAACTCAAGCGTGTGCCCTAGTCACAGACGAACTCAGACGAATTACGAGTTTCTAAATGCGTTCCGTAGCAATTCTAGTCTATAAATAAAGCGGTCAAAGTCGTCAGATACATGATTAACTCAGCCGATGTCTGCGTAAAACGGAAAAACGTCGGTACACCAAAATAGACCGCTGAATATTTCCGACTCGTATTCCGCTCGACTCGTGGAAATGATGTCTCAAGCCGGTCGGCGCGCGCGCAACTTCCGGAGCGCGGGTAAACATGGCGGCGGCGCGCCAACATGGCGGAGTTTCCGTTGCGCTGATTCACATGTGATGGCTGGCAACGGATTGCTCACTGCATTTCTGTTTTGTGATTCAGCCTTACGCAACACGTAGGTGTCACGAAACATTATGGAATTTGTCTGGCATCAACTCAACGTTGCGATGTGAGTCGAGATGCCCAGCGTCTGCCCCTACCGCACACGTACAAATTACTACATAGTAATGAGTCTGATGTTTGATTTACATTTCATTGCTGGATTTATTATTAAATGTATATTTTCTTTATTCCTAAACTAATAATCTGATAACTAATCATTTTAGTTTGATAAACTTAGATGTTTTCTGGGCGTGTGTATTTTTAACCGTGACACAAAATTCTACACATCACATACTAAAGTCGTTTTAAACATTCAAAGCACGTCTGACAATATAACATATGCCGTGTCTAGAATCTAGAAGTCTCGATGCATCACTTCAAACGAACTAGTCTGTGCAAGCGTGTGAATTTTACTTCAAGCAACGAGATTTTTTTCTGTTACATCTCAATAGGCTTGTCTTTTTGAACAAATTATATATTTAACCAGGAGTGAAAATCGATTAATCAAATAAAATACAATGATGCATTCGTAAAAATATCAGAAAAGTACATTTTATTCGAGATATTCAGTTATCTCACTCCTTATAGGTCATAACCGTAGGGTAAATACACAAGAAATATTGGTAATTCCAAGTGGAAATCAGCAGTAATTCAAATAAAGAAATTGATGACATCTCGCCAACAATATCTTAAAATTTACACATCTACACCGGGTTCTTTCTACACATTAGTATCAAAGAAACAAAATATGTGACAATATAAAAATAACTTACCCAATATCTTACACGCCACTGATAAGGATAGTTGATTGATTAATTTTTATTGGGTAGTCGGATATAATTGCACAAAACAACATTGGAATTACACGATAACTGAATAAAATGAGGTAACAGTAACAGTAACCGGCCAGTCAACAAATCGTTAACATAATCAAAAAGAATTCGGAATATTTAAACTTGGCATGCATAAATAATGTCTAACGTGTGTTTTGGCATTACCTAGATAAGTTTTATTGACGCTACGAGGCGAAGGCGAGCGGGCAAGGTTGTCGCACCGGCGGCGCGGCCGTGGCAGTGAACTTGCTTTCTTTGACGCTGCGCCTGCGCACCTCTCGCCGACCAACCGTGAACCGACGCTTTGAATTACAAAATGTATCCTCCAAATTCAATGTACTTAGTTACTTCTTGTTTTAAGATGCAGTTTGTCAATATATCTAGTAACCATGACTATCCATAAATATGCGACAGTCATTCTTCCCTAAACTCTGTGTAGTAGGGCACGTACATAAGGAAAAAAGAGTAGGTTTTTAGTGTCCATTGTGTGAAGTAGAAATAATGTTTACATTTATAAATAGCTTCTGATAATTGCCAAGGTCTCTGGAAGATCACAGGAAAATACATTCGATCAGCACTGGAATTTAAAACGGATAAATTTTGCATTTAACTTTTTGCTTATTAAAATATCATGCATACGTAGATTGAGTGATTACTATGTTATTTTAAGATACCAATGCAACTTGTCACCACATTACTATTTATTTTTTATTAATTTTGTTATGACAAGATAATTTTAACGCATATTTACTATTATCGTCCTTAAAATGTAATTGACCGAATTAGCAAGCGACGACTTCTAGCCTCATAATTCGTACACCAACGGTATAGAGTTAATGAAGAAATAGCTCATAGGATATTTAACCAGGTTTGCTGCGACAAGCGGCTGTCAGCACAAAGCTGAGACGAGGAAAGCGGGACAAGTCAAGCGATTACCGTCGAATCGGGCTCGAGCTGTCGAGCCATAAGTTGGTATTATGTTATATTCACACGAGGGCAGATTTGCGAGGCAATGCAGTATGACTGCACTGTTTTGTCAGTAAATGCTGGTTCGGTCAATATCAGTACTGTACTTTATGCTGCTCTGGGTCACTTCTGACCACGTGGGTAACTAGCATTAGCGCGTGTCTAGCGCGGACGGCGCGGCGGGCGCCATGCCGAGGTGAAGGCTTTAATCGTCCGCGTTCCCACTTCCGCGTAGCTCATCCCGCTGCACGACCCGGCCCCGGCCTCCCGTTACCAGCCCGTTACGTGACGCGCCTGACCCGGATACGGGCACGTACCTAAACGCGCCGACTGGAAAAACGCGAACCAACTGACGCATTTGTTCGCACACTACGGTAAAATGCAATGTCGCTTCCAGCTAAGGCATATACGGACGTCCACAACTTAATTGTGCTTCATAATGAATAAGTTTGAGATATTAGCTTTTGAACTAAAACTCTATAATATCCATAAGTAAATTCATGCCAAAAGTAACCATACTCTTTGCAAAGATCGATCAACTTCGTTTAAAAAACATCTACATTAAAATGCAATCGTTATATTTTAATTTAAATAAAAATCTTGAAACATCAATTACCGTTATCGGATCTTTAGTTGGCTATAAAATGCATTAATTTATTGGCACATAAAGACGGTGGCTTAGTACTCCGTATATAGCGTCGGGCGGCGGTCCTGGTGCATCGTTGAGGTAATTAAAAGTACACAAGTAGAGTGCAGTTACTCCGTTGTCGGTCCCGGTGACACCCATGCGGTTCGCTACGTGCCGACTGTTTCCGTGAACGTCGCGGCCTGTTGCACAAGTCTATCTAGGTGAATGAGGACTGTAATTGCAAATGACATACGTTCAATTTAAAGAAAATAGGACTTCGTTTAATTTTAATGTTCTCATAATGACCATTGTAAATATAAAATGGTAACACTCTTCTTTTTATTTAATGGTTTTTGAACGTTGTTTATGGAGCTCTTTCCAACACTCTCTGTCCTGTGCCAACATCTTGACTATAGCAATAGTAAAACTAAACAAAAAATCTCCATTTTAAACATGATTTATTTAAATCCGAAATAAGACATTACTCTGATCTCACAGGTTGGCACGGAAGTGATTTAAAATTTAGTTTTGAAATGATAGCAAAAACTGATTCAATATATACGAAACAACATCTGAAAAATAGATAAACCATTTTATTATCCACTGCTATTTATAGTCTAGGCGCTAAAACTTGCCGGAAGGCATTACATGAAGTTGGCTCGAGATCTTGTTTTCTTGCATTTCAATATTTGACTAATGTGAGATGAAACGGTGTTTTTAATTCGTATACAAAATATATATCACATAATAAGTAAACAATATTTTGTTAAACAGATGAGCATTTTGCCTGCGATAGTTATATGGTGATTATTTTTAACCGACACATTTCCTGCGTAGAGTCCGGTTTAGTTTTGTATAGTTAGGATATAATGTAATGTTCCTGGAATTTTGTCAAGACATCTATAAGTGTAATTGATGGGAACCAAAGTTCATAAACTAAACCCTGTGATATCAGATGTAAAATACCTAAAAATTTTAAGAATTTCATTTTTCCCATCAATATTTTTCTGAACAAATCTTCAAGAATTACGACGTCATTTTCGAGTTAAAAACAAATATAACGAAGCAATAACTTTTATCTTGTAATTTCAAGCTATCTCGTATTCTAAAACTGTTTGTAATATGTATGTAATTGTTTATTCTCTTAATTGCCTTAAATTGCATTCACTATTAGTGTCATTAGAAAAGATAGGTACATATTTGTCTGCCTATTTCTGTTTGTTCTATTTTTATCACGTATTTCTATTATACAATTACATGTACTGGTCTGTGCAGGATACTATATTATGTTTGAGTTAAATCAATATTTAAAATTTAATAAATGTATTTGTTCTTCATCCATAAGACTGCACCTATTACCCCGTGATCGGTGCATCGTCACAAATGACGGTCCTTCATTCTCATACAGAAAATTATCATATCAAAATTATTTGTCAATGTATCAATATTTTTTATATTAATTGTACAGTATTTTAGTGTTAATAGTTTCAAATTATGAAATGTTGGACTACCACACAATTATTTAAAACATGATCTGCCTTTTTTTAGACTAGACGTTCTGGTTTCCATGCAAGTATTTCTGTTACTGTAATACAATAACTAGTGTTTCGCGCGTTTATTTTTGCATAGTCATCGCATCGTTCGCTTTTAAACTCGTCGACAAAAAAAAAGAATATATTTGAATATGATTTAGCAAACAGGAAATACTGAGACGTAACACATAAAAACTTAAAAAAAAATATACTTTATAAAACCATGTGAAGATTAATATTTTTCAGAACTTGAAGTAAAACAATGTATAATACAATTATTAAATTCCGCAATAATAAACTTTTTACATCTTATATAATGATAACAAAAAGGTGACTGTCTTAAAATATCATTACGAGAAGTGTATAGTAAATGAACTATCATTTGAAGCATTTTCAACTTAAAATGCACATTTTAAATGCTCAAATCCAAACAAAATTGTATAGAGAACAGCGGGAAGGAGAGAATGAATACTTTATAATAATGAATGGGTACAATTGAAGGGAGTCAATCTTCGTTGACTATATAGTGGGAAGACGTACGGAGGTGCGTCGACAATGGCTCCGGTCATCCAGAGAAATTATTAATTGGTCCTGAAGGTACGACAAAGAAGCGGAAATATAAAACTTCTACGACGGACCCCCGCAGTGCGATGCTCTACCTGACTCTTGCCCTGCCATTGTGTCCTAATTCAAAGGACGATATTTACTTTTGAACGTCGGTGGGAAATTGCGCAAGGATCTGTGTTGCCCGTTTACATCACTTATTTTATAATTCTTCTCCTTGTCATTGCAACAATCAAAAATATTAACTCACACACCTTTTATCTCTACAAATGGATACAGCTATCGGTTTCACAGCGATTAAGTAAGTACTTGATAAAAGGAAATGAATAATAACTTATCAACACCGGAAATAATCCAAATTCTGTTTCAATATATGATCAACACAAATAATAAAATAACGTTGCTAATAGGATTTTTTACTGAGACTCGCGTTGCAAATTAATTTACACGGTCATGAGGGTTTTTAACCTACCAAATTGTACAGTATTGTAATACAGAACGCTACCAGTTTCAGGTACATACTTCCTAGTCATAAAAAAACTTAAATGAAACATTCATAACAACCCTTTCAATTATTTTATACCCCGTAAACATAATCCCAGATAAGCGAAACAGTTACCCCACGGGCTCTTAAGTATCATTATGTAGCTTCTAACTATAGAATCTTGAAAAAAAGACAAAAAACGGCGAAGAAAAAATAAAGAACACCCCGTTTGCGGAAAAAAGTCTTTACGATAAAGAAAAGGAATCTACTTGAAAGCGATATCGCATGATTAGTATTTATCTTAAGATACCGTTACACGAACAAGGTAGACCTAAGCCGATAAAAACGGGCTACATAAAGGCTTACACCGCACATACATAACAAAATTAAATATCACCATTGTACATGGAGATATTCTATTCAGTATATCGGTTAATTAAAAAGGATGGAAGTACATGAAAAAATTAGTATGTTTAATTTCCATTATAGTAGGCACTTTTATGTTTGTTGACAAAAGCAAAGATGGTTTCTTAGTCAAGAATTTGTGATCCTATAACTTAAATTTCATCATACAAATACATTTATGTTTACCAAACATCGTATTTAAGGTTTTAATCTTTTATTACAAACGATGTAAGAAAAGAGAATTCTCCGTACAATATTGAACGAGTACAAACGAATCGTAAGAGTAGTGTTAGTAAAATCGATGTACGCATTAACGTTATCGCTGCTTCGATCGTAGGGCGCCATCATAATGTAAACGAGTAAAATCTCAAATTCACACTTCATTGTTCTCGCAAAACGCAAACCGAAGTGGATGTCCGGATTCGTCGAAGTCCACTGGACGGTCTATATCTCACAGATGAGTGTCAAACAAATGCAAAGACGCTTCCTAGAAGGGACCGCGCGGCGCTTTGGACCCCGACGTTTTTGTCCCTTTAAAGATAATAAATGATGCACTTGTGAAAAAAAAGAATCCGACCTGTTCGGGAGATAACGATCGCGAATGATTTTTATGGAAACGGTCCGGAATTATAATGATCAGGAATCCTTCGGGGGGAGCAGACAATGTGTCGGCAAGTTGAACGCTAAAGAAAGTGGTCGCACCGACCAGATCTATTTGGATGATCGAAGACCATTTTGTAGACACTTATACCACTAAAAAAGGGAACGATCCCGTATTCGCATGAAGCAAAACATATAATATTTTATTTGCCTTTAATTAAGTTGGAATATATGGAGCATTTCATTTTTTATTTGATACGAATCGGCAGTGTCTCTCCGAAACGTAATTTGATAGGACATTAAAATTGCAAACAAGCGTTTCTAGAACTATCACAATCGATGTCGGTATCATCGTGAGCGTTTTTATTAAAATGCTTAAGTAAGTAATTTTAATTGAACTGAATATCGTGCGCAGGACAACTTTTACTTAATCATTTGATACTGTTTTCTGTTTAGAAATCTTTGTCGTTTTGAGAATTAGGATTAACGTTTCTTTCCTATTACTAATTATTACTTACTTAAGTTTACAAGAAGCCGGTAAAGTAATGAGTACATAAGATAAACGCCGGCGTCTACATAGACATTGTCCCGGTTTCCAAACTACGTAGCTTACACTTTGTTGCACTTCCAGTCCTTTGTACTTCGACAAATAATGAAATACCCACAAAGCTCTTGAGCCTTTTATTTCCTTTTTTCCTTCGTGTTTTTAAAACGCATACTCGAGTATCTTATTAAATTTTAGTTTAGAATAATGGTTTCGCAGAATCCATTTCATATCCTGAACATCAATAAACAACATATATTA
Organism: Papilio dardanus tibullus; assembly: GCA_013186455.1. Lineage (NCBI taxonomy): Eukaryota > Metazoa > Arthropoda > Insecta > Lepidoptera > Papilionidae > Papilio > Papilio dardanus. Next base: position 458,774 of record QDHC01006109.1, read on the forward strand.
TAATTTGATTTAATTCAGATTTCAATAAGTTATTTCAAAATTAGTTAACTATAAAAATATTTTGGATTGTTCTAAGATTTCTGTTTCAGATTAAATGGCTGTTGCTTTATCACGTCATTGCAAATTAATAAAACCTAAAAATATGTTAGATTTTATTCATAATAACTCTCTATTTTATAGGTTATGATACCTTATAAATAGGAAGTAGACAATTATGCAAGAAGTATGTACTTAATAAATATCTACAACTTAGTTGCACTTTAAAGATAAAGAGTAACACGTGTTCTGCCTACGTTATTAAGTGTTGGATAATATAAAGCAATAAATGTTTCACGTCCCTGTTTGTAAGTAAATGGTACATTTATGTACAAATTTTTACTTTCCAAAAGTTCTACAGAAATGTATGATTTCATCGCAATAATCAAGTATCTCATGGGTTACCTGATAATTCGCGAATCAAAGATTTCATATTGATTTCTAGTGGAACAAAATTTAATGCTTTACAGTAATATCCAATATATTTTTTTTTACAATTGCATTTTCCGTCACCTTTGTAACAGATTGAAATCAATCAATAAACGGATGATAACAATAAATAATGTATTTGGTTTAGTTTACGTGTTAATGGTCATGAGAGCTTAGTGTGATAAAAACTGCTATTTGTAAACGTGTAGCATGTTAGCTGGTCCGCACATCCCAGCAGCAAACAAACGCGCACACAACAATGGCCGCCGCGCGCTCGCTCCGAGACGGATTCGTAAAGGAACCACTGTTTACCACTTCGTTTCCCATTCAATCTATTGTTCGGAAGTGAAGAAGTGCCTCATACTGGAAATATAATGTTTCCCTTTGTGCGAAAGTTAATATTTTAGCCCGAACGAAATTCACCTCCATTGTGTGCCGCAAACGTTACCTGGCTTTGAATAGGAACGATGCGGAATCCACACGTATTATGTATACAGATCTACGGACGCCGCGTAATGCGCCTAATGCAAAGTGTGCATTGCAATGACGTCTGATAAGTGGGCTGGCCGATGTAATTGATGACGCAAAAAAAAAGAAAAAGGAAATCGAAGTTTATTGCAAATATCGAAAAATAAAGGAATTCTGATATTGTTGGCTAGTGTTATTGTACCTGATTATAAAGAATTGGTGATTTTTTGTGTTTACGTAAATATTATAGGTTTAGGTCACCTTGGTAAACAGAATTAACAGTTGTCAAATGCTTTAGTCCAATAATTAACTACTATTTATTAATTCAATTCATAACACACCATCAGTCACATTTTCACCAAAATAGACTGTACATTTCATGTGTAGTTTAAATTGTTTTTCATTTATTTATTCAAATGTAGTGGACGTAACAAATTGAGAAACAATAGTTATGTGTCGACAGTCGGTATTCGGTACTGGCAACGAGGCGGTATAATGCGATCCAAACTTTTTGGTGGCTCGTAAAGATGTTGCGCGGATAGAAAGGAATGATAAAATGGACACAGAACTCGCCACAGTATTCGTCACTAACTCCATGTGTCAATGGAGCCATAAGACAATTGTAGGTCTAAATGGTATAAACTATATATAAAAAAAACTACTATAGGCTATGGTAGTAGACCCACCGCACTCTTAGCTAAACACGAGCCTGCATAGAGTTTGATTATCGTAATAAGTAATGACATGTGAACGAGGTAGTGGATGTGGCCGCTCTAAGCCGACCTTGAGTGACGCCGAGACGTTTTCCTACTTCACTTCCTGCTTACCATCTTGGCCTGTGGCTGATTGAATACGCGTTTTAGGCTTTGTTCATATTAACAAGTATTATAACTTAAGCCTTGTACGTACCAGGATAGTATTTTAGTCGAGTAGCAAGTAGCAAGTATCCAAACAAAGAAATTAGTACTCTACTCTACTAAAATGTTGCTGTTCGGACACGTTTAGTT
>QDHC01006109.1:461104-482245 GCA_013186455.1 Papilio dardanus tibullus
TCGGGTAATTTTATGTTAAGTGGTGCAGGTGAATTGAATTGGAATCTATTAAAACTAATAACTCATCATTATTAATACTGCTTCTGTAATTATTTTAGGTGAAAGAAGAAATAAATCGGGATTATAATTTACTTGCTTGCTTGCTTGCTGTGCGTCTCCTCCTCCATAGATTAAGGGTAGGCAACGCATCTGCAATTGCAGATGTCTATGGGCAGGGATCGTTTAAGATTTTTCAGTGTATCCTGATGGCCACTTGCTCGTTTGCCACTTTGTATTATAAAAAAAAAACAATTTTACGATTTCTTACGTATTTTATAACATGTGTAAGTTTCAATTAGTACCACACCTACTTTAGTCAAAATGAGTAATGATCGTTTGGAAATCTTTTATCTTTGTTTATGTCAGTTATAATCAAAAGCGTGATAGTTTTTTTTATTTATTACATTAGAGATGAGTATAATAATGTGTAATCAGTGTAAATTACGTTTTCCTCCGATAGTAAATATTTATTACATTAACATATGCGCACATAGTTATTCTATTTATACATAGCTGAACACGGAACACGGCAAAAACCGCGGAACTGACAACGATTTGTCATAACACATCGCACTGCCAAATGCCGAATGTTAAACAATAAATAAAGTGGGACTTAGACAAGAACTGTTTTCCTTCTATTTTAAATAAGAATAAAAGTGAACAAGAATAATATAATAGAGATTAATCGTTTACTCCAAATTACATAATATTTATATTTCACATTCAAAATCTAACTGTGACTATATAATAAACTTATTTCACTAAACTATTAAAACTTAAGCACAAAGGTTACAACACGTTTTTAGTAAACACATAATCTTTAGAAACAACATTAAAAACGTTTCAAACACACGTTTCCCATTATATCCAATTATATAAGAAGTAATCTTAGTAATGGCGACATATCATTCACATCCCGGTCGGACCGTTGTTTAACCCGAATGCATTTGCTTTGTGTCACAGCCTCGTTTCTTTGCCGTTGAAAAATATGAACTTCCTGAACACAAGCGGCGCAGAATAATGCCTAGTGGCAACACTGACGGCGGGGACAATGTCGCGACATAGCAACACCATACAAAGTTTCGCCTCGCGCCCTCGCCTCGCCTCGCAATCTTCCTAATGAGTGAACCCTTTCACACTTCGGACAAAGACGGGGTTTCACGGATGATGTCACATCTATTCACAGACTCTCTTTTTACTAATCCCAAGTAAAATTATTTTATCGTACACGGAAAAATTGTGATGTGTTCTCACTGCCGTAAGGTAAATAAGTATTGTCATTCCTCATTCTCTGAAAAACTTCAGAAATAACGACTCACAGCAATTTCATGAATTTAAAAAATATAGCCTATGTTATGTAGCTTTCTAATGATGGCAGATTTTTTGAGTTATTTCAATACATATAATATAATATTAGAAGAGATAACATCCACCATATGTATAATGTACAAACAAATAAGGAAAGAAATGAGATTTTTTTTTTATTTAATTACATATAAACATACAATGCATGTACTTATTAATTATTTACTTACACCAAAGATGGATTTACAACAAGAAGCTATTTGTCTATGGATTTAAAAGCCAATTTTGATATCGATTCAAAAATCAAGTCATAAACAACCAGCGATTGCCAAAGTAGTACGTGTGGCCTGGGGTCTACAGAAGACCCCATGGTAGAGTACGAGTGCTAGGATTATCCGTTGAGGGGTCTAAATCTTAATAACTTAATAAGCGCCTAAACCAGTGAGATATTAAAAGGAGTTTATAAGACAAAAAGTTTAAGAACCTCTGTCGTAGACTAATGAAAAATGTCATTAAGGGGACCACTTTTGGTTTTGCAATAACAATTTAAATATCGCGAAATGCGTCACAGACTTGTATAAATATTTATAAAATAACATTTTGGGACTTTGCCGGTAATCGGATTAGTTTTATCTTTATACCATGATTATTTATTAGCATCGATAATTATTTAGAAATAAGCAAATTCCGAAAAACCAATCCTGTATTTTAAAGTAATAGATTCATAAGGCCACGTAAAAAAAAAAAGAAATTGCCTAATAGACACTACTCGTTCCTGTGGACAGTCTCACATCACATATTTGTTAAAAAATATTGTTAACAAGACAATCCACAATATTTTTGATATATTAATTAATGTACCGGAAATAATCTTCATAGTTATCAACCCAATGTAGTTATTTTTATTTGAAATTATTATTTTCGAACATTTATTATTTTCTGATTGATTTTTCTATTAACGATTATCTATAGTTGGAAATAATAACTTTTTAATTGTCAATACAACGTGCTGCCGTGTTCTAATTAATTTAATTTAATCTACGTTAACTAAACGTTTTTTTAATTAAAAATATTTTTATAAATAGTCAACAAATATATCTAATAGTTATTGAGATATGTACATATTATAATTATTAAAACCTGTTTTAAAGGCTTTACTGTAACTTCTTTAATGTTTCAGTTCATAATCCAATTTAAAAGATAAAATTGTGGCGTCCTTACGTAATACCTTATCTTTAAGATAAACCTCTGCGATATGAAGAATATTACTGATATAATACAAAATAAATCCTCAAATCTTCGAAGTCTTCGATAAAAAATACTCTGCGAAATACCGCATACTTAGTTCAAATATCAAAGCAATTATCTAATCTAAGCAAATATCTAAGAAAGCAATTCATTTAAAATAATTACATATAGTTAAATGTTGAGAAAAAAATATTATTAACTAAAACAAAAAATAATAACGCAATGAGTATGCTAATACGAATAGATATGTATATTAATGGCCGACGGTGAACTAGGAAATGTGCTAATTTAGGCGTACGATGTAATTATAATCTATCCACTTCCTCATTAATGCCAAACATATCTGACAATAACCGACAAATTAACAACAGAAAAGTACGAAGTCACTCATTAATCACGTACTGGTATAATTGCGTCACTAACTCACTAGTGAGCATTTCTGTAATAATAAGGATGTTACTGCGTAAACGCAAGGTGCGGGGGAGGGGCGAATAGGAAGCGGCGATAGAAGGAAAGGAACAACGATATAGCACGAATTGTGTGTTAGACAAAGACAGCGCGAAGTCACGGGGTTAATCGACAAGACGAATCCGAATAACCGCTGCGCGCGAGTTTACACAATTTACATTGCAAGCCGTTGTACAGCGACATTTATTTTACTGCTTACGTAACGACATAAAACACTAATCGCTCGCTAAATGAACAAACAACATTTGTTGCATATTAATATTATTTAATATTATTTTTAAATGGAAAGAATCAATAAAGATATCAATGATCGTTAATTTGAGATGGGGTCCAAATCCAGTTTAGTTAAATGATTGTTTTATTGCACCAAAGATGATTTTAATTTACTATAAGTACACTATAACGTGTACCTACATTTATTAGATTATTAAATATGAAATGTCTTTGTTTGAATGCGTGCAATATAAAATGAAGTTACTGAATGAAGGACAAATAGCTAGGTACCTGTTGGTAAAGGTTCGGGGTTCGGTGGAATTGCTGTGGGTGGCGTTTCAAGTGTGAGACCAAATAGTTTTTACGCCCGCGCCGAGTCTTGAAATAAGGGTCGATTTCGATCTCTCTTTATAAACGTCTTTATTCTAAAAACGATGGAATGCTTTTGTTGTGGTAATTCTATGAGTTACTAGTTGTATCGTGATTAACTCTGTACGAGAAGTATCAAAAAACTGCTAAATAGATTGTAGATATTAGTTATCTCTTTGCATAAACATAATACTGTAGACATATTAAAAAGTCATAGTAAAATTTCTGGTTTATAGTGCATAATTACGAAAATTAATTAGATTGAATCGATGCGGTAGGTACTAAGTCAGAGCTTAATTTCAATCAGGACCAGTTAGCAGAGTGGAAAGCCCTCAAGTGCTCCCTCCCTGCTCCTTGCATCTTCCACCTCTTATACCGGCTACACACGTTAAGTTTTGCATGACGGTTTCCACTTTACATGCGTAACCTACTGGTTAACCCCAGCGTGTTGACAAAACTTTACAGTTATGTGCACAGTGAAATACCTAGGCCGTTTAGTTATGCATGTAAGAAGAGACATGTCATGAAAAACATAACGTGTGTGACCTGCATTAGACATGTACAGGCACCGCAAGTAATTACATTACGACTGGATTGATGTTCATATTGTGATCTTATAGACTGCAACAACGATGCTACAAATTAACTAGTAGATTAGGTTTCGAACCGCCTACCAAAATTACCAGTCCCATTTTAAAAACATAAAAATATTGATTGTTTTTTCAATTCAGTTCAGAAGCCCAAACAGTTTCATTTAGTTTGTTACCTATTGAAAGTTATTGAACTATGAACATCGAAGCTTTCTTGAGAATAACAAAACGTTATTTCGTCTTCACTCGTTTTATATAAATTATTTTTAAACAATTTTATCCCTTTCATTTCTATAAAGCGACATTAACAAAAAATAGCGATCAATCGCGACATGTGTAGACCAGATCCGGGGGCAAAGTAACCCTTCGACTTGGCCAAAATCAATTAATGACGTTGTATCTAATCCTAGGTCCGATGAATGCGACAGATGTGGCCGACGGGAGGGACCGTCGGTGAACATTCATACAGCTCCCTCCGAGAGGACCCTTTGCATTTGTGCAAACTGCCATTGCAGTCACATCTGTCCACTTGCTGCAACCAAACCCTAGTGATGTTCATGCTACATATCGATGAGCTTTAATTTTACTCATAAGAACTTTTTAGATCGATCAAGTTTAATAAAAACAGCGGTTTTAGAAGTTTTATGATTAAAACAATACCTATCCACTTATTTAATAACATACAAAAGCTAAATAAAATATTTGTGTCAACAACGTAAATTGTGCAATATAGAATTGTTCTAAATTCGCCGTGTCGAAATCAGCATGTATTATACTAACCAAAACAATTTCTTTGGAATCTTAGAATAATTTGAACGTGAATAATAACGCATTGATTAATTAGCAAAACGAATCGATCAAAGTCCGGTCACTTCCTGAAAACGGCAGTTTTGCAAACAACAGCGGAACTGGTATTGTTTCTTACTGAGAACGCTATGCGCCTGAGACATTACGGCGGACTCGCGCTTCCTGTTTCCAATGAGAATATAAACATGAGCTCTTTGTTTGGTGCTAGCTATTCCGCGCCCGATCCGGATACTCGCCGTGCGCCGTGCGCCGTACGGCAAAGCGCTTCAAACAATAACCACATTACACGTATTCAAATACATGCACAATAACACATTATTGATAAAGCAAACAAAAATAAAATCGCTTCGAGCGCAGTAATCGGACGCTGCACTATGTCCCTTGCCGAGATAAAGTCGGCCCTAACGAACAAGTGGCTCACGCACACCAGCGCGTAATCAGGAAGTACAATGGAGATTAAAAAGACTCGACACACACGGCGTTAATATAATAATATTCGTGTAGTGTATGTGAATATAATATAGGCATACGCACACAAAGGAAGAATTTAAATAAAGCATCTCGCGTTGTACCAGGAAGTAGCCGTACTCGTACTCGTGGAACTTTGACACACAGACACACAGACGCTGTACGACACGGAGTTTGTTGTGGCGCTCGCGTCGCACACGGGCACGGCGCAGGCGCACACTCGCGCGCCGTGCCCCGAAGCCGACTACGAGCGACTCCGCGTGGGAGCGCTCGCACATGGCCCGATTGGGACACGAAGCGAGCCCCTTGACGATTCACTTTTTATGACACCAATATAACATAGAACGCATGTGTATTACATATTTGTAACTTAGAATCATGTCTACTAACAGTATTAGTAATACCTAATAATTTTAAGGTTATAAATAACTTGATACATTATCAAATGTTAATATTCCTGACAATGATCACTTTGTTATGTTTATATACAAAAAATGACGGTCTAGACCTCGACTTGTAGGAAGATGGACAACGGACGTTACATTTTCCTAGATCCTGTTATCCCTTAAATGCATGACGATGTATATGTACATCAGTATACCCTTACATCGTCCTTACTCCTTGTGTACTTACCCATTTAAATATATTCACTCGTAGATGAACCCTGGCTATATCATCATCATCATCACATCAGTGTTTTCTTCTTTACGTAATATACATTTTAGAAAACAAAACAATCTTTACTTTTCACATAATCTATGTTTAGTTATCCACCGGTTTCAATTTATTGTATTTAAAAAGAAAAATCATGCATTTAAGGGTTATACGGTTACCACATTCATATTTCCGTGGCCGACTAGACGACTACGGCTTACGAAAACTAGGAATTGGTTTAGCGCCACTTCCCTACAGCTTAGCTTTCTTCTTAGCTTCATGAAATAAGTTAAACCGTTACGATTCTCTTGTCAAGTTTTGCCTTATTATATGTTTGATTTTCGCATTTAAGTATATGTTGTTATCTGTATTGAATGTTAAGTTTTACCTTCCTTGTACAGTTATGGCCGTTTTATATTCGCACCTCGTCTAAATCTGATAAAGTAGCTAACTATACATAATGCATTTCAAACTGTTTCCATTTTCTATACTAATTTAACGAAATTTCGACAAAATTCTGTAGTTACAGAATACATGTGTCGTTAAATCAACATTTTAAAAATGGAACACCAAAAAATATATTAATGTTAACAAAAATCAGAAAGCATTTTTTATTTATACTTTCTTTAAACATGAAATGGTATTCGTTCGGAACACATGCGAGCATGTGTGTCTACCAATACGGGTGCATTCCCGATCCGGTTTTTTGATCGTGTTGATCCCAAATCAACGGAGGGTCGCTTTGTCATGACACTTGAGCGCACAGACTCGCCTGGGGGTTAGTCGTTAGAATTAAATACTTCTCCTATTCTCTAAAATATATCGACATTGATTTACGCATCCCAATTCATATTATATTACTTTACTTAATAAAACACAAAATAGTTTCAAAATCAAATTATAGTTCTATTTCTTAAAGATATATCTACGTATATGATATTAATATGTAGGTAATTAAGTTAGAAACATACGGAAGTTTCAACTACCGTCACTCAATTAGGAAGTAGTAATTTATTTTTCATGTGTAAAGATAATTTTTAACTATAAAAACGCATGACGTCACCATTTATACGTATAACATGGAAATATTTCAACTAGCAATAGCAACATAATTAATCAATTTTGCTTTGGAATTTCGTATATTTTAACACTACATAATTTCATGTTGCGTAATTTATTACTAAAGGGTTACACGATGTTATCGCTTTCTTGTGGTAATGACATTTCGTTGCATTACGATGGATCGATGTATATCTAAACAGAAAACACATTACAAAATATTGGGAAATAACGTTCTTTACTCATTAATTAATGTAATATTTACATAGATCGAATATGTATCAAGAAAAGTACTAGGAAAACATAAATGAGAATAAAATTGAGCTGCAAAACATCTGCACAAGAATATTATTTTTGTCTCTTTTTTGTCGAAGTGAATACATAAAATAACTATATTGATTATAATAAAGGTGTAGTCATTGTAACATTTCGTTGAACAATTGCCGATCGAATGGGAGGATTAACAAATTAGTAACAACAATAGTAACACATATTGTTATTCGTCTTATTGAGGTTTGGATTAAACATTTTAAAACATAATAGAATCATTTTTATTTCCTTAAGTTGGGAATAAAATAGTCGATAGTTAGTTTAATGAGTGAGGATACAGTTGTCTTAATGTATTTCCGTTGCGTGACCAAAAGTGGGCGCGTGTTGGCATCGGCAGAGGTCGACGGAAGTGGACGATTTCTTTGTCCGACATAATTAGCCTCTTGAGCCGACAACTCACACACCATTACACTGATAATACTTAATCATTTTCCTTACATTCCTCCTATTTAAACAGAAACTACGACATGACATTCAAAAATATCCCAGATTGTAGTTCATAGCGCCATGGTGGCGATCTAAAGATTTCTTAAAATAAGTAAACTAAAATTGAAACGAAAAGTATGTTTTAAAATACGTCCATATAAAGATTCATACGTACATGTACAGCGATAAGTAATGTATGTGGTACGAATAGAATGTTACTTGTTGGCCAATAAGTTGTTTAACAATGTGTGCCACGCATTTAAACAAAAGTATAGTATTGGGAACTTATTCGGAAGAGCAAAAGTTACTCAACAGTATCGACAACATAACATTGGCAAGGCTTTGGTTCGCGAGAAGTGTGGCGCAAGTCTGCGGTGACATCGTTGCCTAGTTTTGAGTGGCACCGAATTATGTAACGAGTGAACAACGCCCGAATCGAGGTCGCATTGTACAGGCTCGGAAGTGCGTTACGTTTCGACATTTCGAATTTATTTTATGGCAACATTTTTTGTTTATTGTTCGATTTTATCTTTAAATTTCTAGGCATCGATGTTATATTTGAATATAGATATCGGTGTAAATTATGTAAATTAAAAGCCGTATTCTTATTTGAAAAGGTGTTTGTAACTTTACTAGAGATCCATTGGAGACGATGTAGGTTACGAACTACGGAATAACCTTAGTTGGAATCCAGTCAAAGTCATTAGCGAGAATCTCTTTTTAAATGTTTCATTTTATAAATATTCATAACCTACATTTTAAGTCGACGACTGGCGTTAAAATAAAAAGCCAGTGAACCGGGTCAGCGCACAGGAAGTGCCGCCATTTCCATGCGATTGCAATTTCAAATGGCACGCCATCCGGTCTAGACTTTACATATGTCGTCTCAAGATTTATTTCTTAAATATCTAATAGCAGAGGTTAATTTTTGTTTCAAAAAATATGTCTAAAAAATCTGCCAGCATCCTCAAATCTTACGAATCCAAATTATTCGTGAAAAGATAAATTAAATGTATTTAAAACCCTAAACACTTATGAAAAGTTTTGTTAAGATTATTATGGTATGCATAAAATGCATTCGTCTTAAAACTTATGACATTATCAGGTCTTTATTTTTTCTTATGCTACCTTTCTTATTGGGTCTCGTGTAAGCTAATTGAAATAAAGAAGAATTTATATTATGTGAAATAAGTAGTCTATTTATAATCATTAGTATATGTTATGGGAACATGGATAATACGTAAAGATTCAGCACATAATGTGTACATAATTTTCCCATGCAGCCATATAAAGGTTGTGTCGTAACGTGCAACCTTGAACTACAGCGCATGTAGGGTTACATAATGTATGTAGTTCAGTCAAGATCTACTCCTCTGTAAATGGCTTTCAATCTGTTTACATATAATCAAAACATATATTTCTTTATTGTAGAAATACGCAAGTTTAAGAAACACAGTCTAATTTAAATCTAATGTTATTTATCGTCTTGTTTTCAAGTAATAATGGTTTGGTTTGAGTTTTAATTAACATTTAAGTGCGAAAGTAAAATATATTTTAATCGGTTTACGATATAAACGGATGTGGGCTAACTTCCTCTCAGAGGTTCCTGTTCCGGTTGGCGGACATTAGCGGAAGTTGAAGCAGAGATTCGCGCGGTCTCCCCCGCGCACCGCGACCCTCTCGTTTCCGGCACCCCCAAAGCGAACATTTTTAATTTCCTTTAGTACCAAGAACTTATTCCCTTTTTAATTAATTAAAAGGAAACCGACTTTAAAAATAAGAATGTGTTAAATTCGAAACTGATTGTAATTCGGATAACATTTGTTCGTATTAAAAAATTGTAAAAAAAAGTTAACCTACTTAATTAATTTTGTTAATTATTTTTTGTTATTCGTCAATAAACTTTTAAGTATAATATTTTAAATTAAGTTACTTTTCGTATATTATTGATATATTGATGTTTGATTATTTTATTTGTACGTAGGTTTTTGGTAAAAAATAAATAATGCTAAAGCAGTGACAATATGTTAAATACCTATTATTCTGTTGGATAGGTAGTGTTTTAAAGAAAATCGACAAATAAAATTCTAAAATATTTGCCACGTATAGACAGTACCTACAGGAGATTCTCAGGCAGTGACGATCTTATTATTAAAAACTACCCGGCCACTTGCGACGAGACTAAAACTATGCTCTAAAACGTTGAGTATAAACAAAGTTGGTGTAGAATAAAAAGCTTCGTGGTGGAATAAAATGGTGAAGCAATTCTAGAAGTAACAGAGGCAAGTTGTCTGTTAGATTGTACATGTGCCGCTCACGCAATGAACTTATTTCGGGCACTTCCGCATGTTCAGATTTGAGTCCGGCCGAGCGTCGCATTCCGGCGGGGCCGCCACCTCTGACTGAATAATTCCCCTGTAACTCCACATTTACCTCCGAACTCATTATTACCTACCCGCAAGCATCGAACTTTTTTTTAACATTTTTACGATAATGTTTTAGTATAAATTTAACAAATCAGGTACAATTTAAAATGGCGCCACTGAATATGGCAACTTAGTCATATTCACTACTAATAATGTAATTAGCGATGAAAACTTATCAACACTCCAACATAACAATCCGTAGATAACAAAAAGCTGCCGTGTCGGTTACGAAAAACGAAAATAAAAACACGAATAGACAATGTAAGCGATCGCGTAACATTTATAAAATCGACAAAGAAAGTAGCGTCAAGATCTGCGGTCACGGTCACGACGACGGACACGTACGGTTCAACATCGTAGTGTTTTATTTTCCAAATTACTCCACAACATGAAACTACTCGACGCCTAACCACAGACTAGGCCGCGGGCCGCCATGTTTGTACGTGCCAGAGCGAGACCGCTGCCGCGACGCCGCGGGCGGGGAGCGAAGGGAGCAACAGGTAAAGATTCCGAGGCCACTTCCGCCTCGGCTGCCGAATATTTCTGTCTCGAACCGGTAGTGGGCCTGGGTCGGTCGCCAGCCGCCAGTCGCCAGCCCTCTCAATCTCATTCCTGTTCACGGAAAGGGTTGAATATTATAAAGCAACAGGTACAAAACAAACTTCTCATCTTATATGACAATGATCTAGATAGGTATTTAAAAACGAAAATACATAATTAGTCCATAACTAAAATTGAAACGGTTTTCATTCTTTTCAGTAACGGAATAAAAGCGTTACGCTACACTCTTAAACCAACAAATTAAACTACTTAATACTATACTTGTGTTTTATAGCAAACAACATAGGCACCTACCTACGAGGAACGTATATCTATGATGGTAGGCAGATAGGTATGTAAATGTAACGTAGGTATGTTGATAGTCGAATGAGCTCAGCTGAAACCGGTTGACGTTCATATTGTCTCACTCTGCATCAGGAAACCGGCGGGTGACTGTTCAGACATTTCCTGTGTTCGATCATCGTGGGTTGCGCAGGCGCACCTACACCTCTCAACATCAACCAGCCCATTTATAACTAGATATACGAATCTACCTTTTCAATTAACAATTATTTTTCTTAAAAGATAAAATGAAGTATGTATAAGTATCAATAATTGAAATTCAGTAAAATTTAACGGCTTAGTAGAGAGACGTGTTTTGCTGACAGCTGACTAGATGCTCTACAAACAAGGAAATATTGAGAGTTATTAAAAACTGGCGCGCTGACGTAATCTTAACACAATTAGCGCTTCCGCGTGCCCTAGGCGTATAAAGGTATTCTATCGCTGAACACAATTAAATAATTATGTACTAGGCGATGTCATACGATGAAAATTTGACAATCGACTTGTTGATTTAAAAACATAAACTTACCCGATAACGGTTAACGTTCGCGGAAATAATAATGTACGTACTTGCGTATACTAGTTAAAAATGGGACGCGGTCTCAGACTGCCTCCCGAAGTTTTATCTCATTCTCCGCAATATTGTGTGTGGCGACAGGGCGCGGGGCCGCGGGGAAGGCGCGCGGCGCGGGCGGCGGCAAGCGCTGGCGCTCGTCCGTCCGCCCGCGCCGCCACCGCATCATCAGTCCGCGTCGGAGAGTTGCCCGCGACGCTTGTCTGCGAGCTCGTTCCCTCAGATACGCTGCTGGTTTACGGCGTGCCGTAACACGACACGTTTGGAGGGACCACCGCTGCTTTTAAGTGTGCCTGGTGCTCTGTGAACTCTGGATACTGTGCCTTTAGTGTTGTGACGATGTATATGTGTTGATTTGCTCTGTTCCCGTCTATCGCCTTTAGGATTTTTTGACAACGCACCCAGTTCCGGATCAGCTCAGCCGGTGAGTATCAGCGCTTATCACTGGCCGTGCTATCTCGTCGTATTCACGCATTTCCGACCCCGCCCGATAACAACTCGTTCGCCCTCGCCTGCCACAGTTAAAACTTTGTATTCAGCTAATTCTAACATTTTACCAAACTCTGGATTATTATAATTTTCTGCCGCCACTTAGTCGACTGTTGCGATATGAGAGCTGAATAGCTGGAACATATCCACAAAATAAGAAAAACATGAAACATAACAATTCGTTGAACTTGAATATTATTATAAACAGTGCGCATTTCGCTTGCTGTTATCAGTAGTACTTACACAGTATTATTTAAAACGTAAACATTGATTGTATATTTGTTATACGTATCCGAAATTCTACCCAATTGGTGTTATGCACGTGCATCATTTCACCCCTTATTTTTTCCTTCGATCATCCCCAGGGGCTTAGCTGTTCCATTTCAATAATAATTCTCCCCCTTTATTGTTGCAGTGACACTTATTCATAGGGCACAATGAATGGTTAGCTAGCAGGTGTCTATTGTACAAAACTTTTATTTCTACTATAGTTAAAGAACATTTGCTTAACAAATTATTATGAAGACTGTTTTAAATTACTATCGCTTTTAAAAATTAGTATCTGGTATTAAAACTTTAATATGTAATTTTCACCGAACATTTATCTCCAAATGAAATTAAAAAGTTCATAACTCAATTCAGGTTTTATGATTATTATAAATTAAAGAACATATTCCTAAATCATTTATTTCTACAATTTAAATAATAATTATGCATAATTTCAGTTGGTGATGTTATTATCACAAGTTAAATTACCGATAATCCTTAATTTTTTACATTTTTATTTTTTCATTCTATTAAGCTAGCTTGTACAAAATTAACCAAATTCTGAGCATAAATTGGAATGCAAACATACATATTTTGAAACGGTACATGCAGCGCCATCTGTTGTCGAGTAGCTACGATATTAAAGTTAACATGTTTATTTGGTAAATAGTAGTTATAGCAAATTAAACTTTTTTTTCAGATCAACGTGATGAAAGTAGTGAGTCTGCAATTGCCGTCGGGGCCCAGCATGGAGCGGCTACCGCTGCCATTCAGCCCAACGGAACTCTTATGGCGGTATCCCCTGCCGTGGGCGCCCCCACCGCCTTCACCCCTCGGCGACACGAAGGCGCAACTACCCGCCGGCCTTCCGCCAGAACCTAGACTATGGACACGCGAAGATGTAGCAGTTTTTTTGAAATGGTGTGAAAGAGAATTCGATTTACCCAATTTTGATATGGATCTGTTCCAAATGAATGGTAATAACTCCAGTTTGTTTTCAGTCAATCATAAACTTATATCAAATACATGAACACGTTTAAATAGTAAACCTTATTTGCAGGAAAGGCACTTTGCCTCTTAACAAAAACGGATCTGGGTGAACGGTGCCCCGGCGCCGGCGATGTCTTACACAACGTTCTACAAATGCTAGTGCGCGACGCTGCGCTGCTGGGACGAGTTCCGTCGTCCCCGGTGACGCCGACCGCTCGCGCCGCGCCCTATCCCCCCTCGCCACACTCACACCCCCCCACGCCCACCTGGGCCGTCGACAGCTTCCACCACTTCCACAGCGCGGCGGCCGCCGCCGCCCTGCCCAACTCCGTCACCCTTAGCCCGGCGCCCTCAATTGATAGTTCTGGAAGTCCTCAAAGAGGGGAAACACTCGGCTACGCGTCGGCGTACGCTCCCCCCGTACCCGTGTCGGCGCAGGCGGCCAGTTCCGGTAGCAACCATTCTGACTCCGACGAGGAGAATCATTTCGCACCGCCGCCGCGCTCGCCGAAGGAGACTTCGTTACAGAGTCCCGCGCCACAAACGCACTCAGCGCCTCAACACACGCACTACCGGGCGCAACACCGGGAATTCTTCCCCAATGATATGCCCGAATCAAACACAAGTAAGTTGTCTCTGTGTTTTGTGTTCAAATTAATATTAACTCTAGCAAAATCACAAGTAACTAATATATTTCTTTAATTTCAGATGGAAGACTATTATGGGACTTCCTTCAACAACTACTAAACGATCCAACCCAACGATACACAAATTATATCGCGTGGAAAAACCGCGACACCGGCGTGTTCAAGATAGTGGATCCTGCGGGACTCGCCAAGCTGTGGGGCATCCAGAAGAACCATCTGTCGATGAACTACGACAAGATGTCCCGAGCGCTCAGATACTACTATCGCGTCAACATTTTACGGAAAGTGCAAGGCGAGCGTCACTGTTACCAGTAAGTAGTTAAAAATTTCCTAATTGTTTTGTTAATTTCATACAGTCCTCTTATTGTGAAAATAACACTGTAATTATTACTTGCAGATTCCTACGGAACCCGACGGAGCTGAAGAATATAAAAAACATCTCTCTGCTACGGCAGCAAATGAGTCCAACGCGGGTGGCGCCGCAGCCCGCGGTCAAGACTGAGATGAAGGAGGAGCGCTGCGAGGAGGAGCACGCGGAGGAGGACATGCCCACAGACCTGAGCATGGGCGCGGGCGAGCCGTGGCGCAAGCGCGCGCGCGCAGCCCCCGCCCCCGCCGACAAGCATCGCATCAGCGCCCTCATCGGCGACTCCGTCATGCTCAAGCGGGACTCCGAATACAACCCAGAACATTATGCCTTAAATTTAAAAAGTGAAAAATGTGAACAATGATTAGCGCTCGAGCATACCGTGGGACACGACCGTGCGAAACGTTATATGTGAATGAATTTGTGTAAACGACTCCACCCCACAGACTCTAGTCGAATTCCTCTCAGATGGAATATTTTATTAGTCTTCCTATTATTATCATGTTATACATGAGAAATGGTAAAATTTTATGAGAGATCAATCACTGAGAGTACTTTGACAGGTCCGTTTTTTGGAGTTATACAGGGTATGGACCTTGATGCCTTTGTGCCGAGTGATTTTATCAAATAGTGTCAATTAAAACGTAGCTAGCAAAAGGGACTAAATTTAATGTGTTAGAGCTAGCGTATAAATTAATGAATGTGTGCAATGGAGCACTCGCGTCGGCCGCTGTCTGCAGCCTCGCCGCAGGGCGATGTGGCCGATGTTGCCAGAACTCAATGTCGACGTTGCGTATCGGACGCATTCGTCTTTGCATTTTTTGTAATTTAATTAGTTTTATGCATGATTTTATTTTTGTGTTGAAAATTGCTAAGGAGAGTACATAACTGAGTTAACTGTTTGAAAAAATTTATGACCATATTGTTGTCTTCCATTGATTATTTTTGGCAAACATTTCAATTGTAGCTTGTGAAAGATTTTATTATAATGTAAGTGCTACCACATCATTATTTGGCAACTATGAAGGAATCGTGAAATAATATTTTTGATTCTCTTAAAAGACAATAACTATGACTATCGTAATACCTAATTATTGCCTTGAAATGATTCAAAAAGGACTCCACTGTGATAAAATATAAAGTGGTAGACGTGTAGAATATGCTAGGACTTTTACTCAATTATTTCCAGCTACAATTTTCTGTGATCTCTTTTATCAATATAGGTAAATGTCATAGAGTAAAAATATTGTGTTTGTAAATATTAGTTACGTAAGTGTTAGATTAAGGAACCTACTAAAGAGAGTATGTATGATTTGTAAAACAAAAAGTGGAGCTTTATCAAAGTACCTAGATATCAGTAAGTACTATAACAACTGAGTTTGTATTTTTTACATTTATTTCTACTTGGCGTGTGATTGCCATAACTTCCAACTAGTACACAATCGAAACATGTTTCGAATAAATATTGTGTCACTTTGATTATAATAACTTAAAATAAATGAAATAATGTTATCATAAACTTGATTTTTCTTTATCATTGCACATGTCACACTTGTGGAAATGCGCCTTTACGAATTCCTTTCAAAGAGTACCAATTTACTTTTCTTATAAGATTCAGTTCGGTTTGTACAAACTGAATTATAAAAAATGTGTACATTCCTTGATATTATTTGTTTAATGGTCGTAGATTGTAGCGCCATCTGTTGTTGAGTTACTTTAACATTTATAAAATTTAAAGAGCCCACCGCTGTACAGCGATAGAAGCGATTTCGAGCTTCTAGCGCCATCTATTTTACATTAACAGAATACTACGCCGGACCAACTGCTTAATTTTTTAGACATAATATAGATGTCACTGTTTAACATTTGTACCTTATTAAATACTTTGCTATGATAAATTCCATTAACAGGTCTATAAAAAGCAAATATTTCATAAAATATAGTAAAAATAGGAAACAGTAAAAAGAAGGAAAATTTAATCAACAATGGCATTTATTCTTACACTTACTACTTTATATTAAGATTAACATTAATTTTCGGTATGCTGCTGAGTTTGGAAGAAGATAACATCATCTGCAATTACCGTAGATGCACTCCTCACTTGACCATCATCAAGTTTTACTTCCCCATATGAAAGTTTACCAGTTACATATACCCTTTGACCTTTTTTCAAATATTTATATACTGTATCTCTTAAACCAGGCTTGAATATACTAATTCTGTGCCAATCGGTTCTCTGTAAGATATCCCCAGATTCATATTTATAACTGTAATGCGTAGCAAGAGGAAAGTTAACCACCGGATGTTCTTCTGTCCCACGTTTCTGAGGATCCGCACCCGCTCGCCCCAATAATGTTACTTGATTGATAGCTGAGAACAACCCATGTACAACTTTAATACAATAAAATCGCTACAATCCATACAATACAATCAAGTAAGCAATGTCTTGTCTCCTTATAGTAAAAATATATTGTCTAATGTAAAATTTATATAAAACAAGACACAAACTTACTCTTTTCCGTTTTTTGAATGTCGAAATGAACAATCGTAGTGTGAAATTGTCTTGAACATTGATGTAAACTTCGAAGCACACTCAACTGAAAAAATATTTTTATGTATTATGTTTTTGTTTAACAGGAGATGAACACAAATAAAGCATTAAAAATATAAATATTTAGTAACAACGCCAACTAATCTACAGGTTACATATTCAATATTAACGGAAAAAGTTATACCGGCGTTTAGGTTATAAGTTTTACATTCGCGCATACATGAGTTCTTTACCTTCGACATAGAAAACATCTTGTGGCAAATCAAATTTACTTTTAATAACGTTATTATAAACAGCAAAGGAAAACACTACTTGTTTAATTTTGAAATAAAATAATACCAAAACTATTTATTTCCGCCAAAAACATACAAATACAATATGTAACATCTGTCACTGTCAAACAAAACATAGACGGAATGAGGGGAGGAGATCACCAATTAAGGACCACTTAATAATTTTTAGAACATAGACTGAATTAATAAATAATTAGAAACTATAAGACTTATAATCTTATTAAAAGCGCGCTCCCAAGCAATGCAAGGCCCACATCGAGCCTTTTATTACATCTATTGATCTAGCAACATATTAAAAACAATAAAATACAGCTATATCGTTCTTCAAGATATTATTGCTACAAAGTATTTAAATTCATACTGTTAACTTTAAAGTAACAAAACATTCAAATGGGTTATTATTTTTCGACTGATCTTTATAACTTATTTAAAGTTATCTGTCGAAGTGTTATGTATATCTTCTTGACTACACGATCAGTTATACCAATGCCCTGAAAAGTGAAAAATAATGAGACTTGTCTCTGGTTAACTTTTAATCAAATTAATCACTTTTAATTATCGATTTGGGTGTTACTTTATGAAATTGATTACAGAATTTACAAAATAGATTTAACAGAAAAGTAATATAACCATTACTTTAAATCTTTAAACAAAAATGTAATTAAAACTTAAAATGTATTCAAATATTTCGCGGGGTTTAGGAATGAGTTATACCAACATTTGGAATTAAAAAATGCGTCGTTCGTTAACTGACAGTTTCTCTATGTAGTATAGTGCAAAATCTAGTTATATACTAAAAAATTGTCTATTCAAATACCACCACCATAAGAACCAATCCAGAAGAAGTTGTTGCCTGTGAAGGATGCCTTCAGCAGCGAATGCAAAGTCTGAAAAACCAGCCTCTTCGGAGGCTACGGATAATTCACCTGTACGGCAAATTATCACCGTTATTGAACACAAAATACGCAATTTGGAAAAAAGAAAGGCAAGTTATCTTTTTCGCTACATCAACATCTATTCATTGTATGTGCATATCTTATAGACCAATAGTTTTTCAATTCCTACTATTATTACTACATACTTTGGCTTTTAATAAGATCTTGTCGTTAGCGTGCAAAAATTTATGATTTTCCGGCCTTTTGTTGTATGTAAATAAAGTTGCGGTGTTACTCTGGACGCCATTTTAATACATGTGCTCCTGTCCAACGTTATTGTTACCAAACCGCTACGCCCAACATTTTTACCTAATCCCATTCTGTATGTAAAGATCGTTTTATATGTGTTAATACGATTTAGCCTTAGCATTTATATATGAACTTCGATATGTACGTCACGACAATATCCTTTTCAGATTTGCATCATATTTTTTGTATATATTTATGTTCGTTATCATAAACTGATGAGCAATTGCTTGTAGTGATAACGTAATCTATGTGCATAATACTACCGGTATAAAATCAATGAAATGTACGCGGACATGTAATATTTTAGTCCTATATCCAGTTATTTGTATTGTGGTCAATTTATTGTGTTATTTAGCGATCTAATCGTTCTTTACGTGATGTTTAGCCATGCTATTAATACTATTTCATATTAAGTAGATGTACTAGTTAGTTATGTGACTATTAAGTCATGTTAACAATAAATTAGTCATGGTTTTTGTTTTATGTTTGCATAACATGTTATTTACTTTCAGAGCAAGCTGACATCATACCGCGACCTGCAAAAGGCTGGTAAAGAATTGAACGCAGATCAAAAAGTAGCAGTAGCCAAGTATGATGAGGTTCTGCAGACATTGGACTTTGCAAGAGACCTCTCTAAACAAATTACTGCCATTGTGTCATCAGCCGAGCGGGAGGCTAAGAAGCAAGCTAAAAAGGTAAGTACATAGATAACAAGCTGAATAAATATACATTTTATGAAAACACAATTTGAAATCTGGTTTCTTTTAAAATGTTTGGTGTTAATATGGACTCCAATTGGAATGAAGAACTATTTGTTTCCCATAATAGAGAAATCACGATTTATGGAATTTCCTTTATGACCAGCTTTATATATTTAATGTTTTATTGGTTTACTTCAAAGTTAACAAAACTCTTCAATGTATAAAACTGTATCGTATGTCCACTTGAGTTTGTTATAATTATTTAATATTTTAAAGTAATTAGATATAAATAACTTATAGGAAGCATGGGTGCGTTATGCTGCTGAAACAAACAAGATCCGAGAAGTTTTACTAATTTTGGATTGTCTCGCGCAAATGGGCAATTCGGAAGCTCGTGAAGACTTCTTGAATGGTACTAATGGAGCAGTAAAACTCACTGAGGATGATTTAAAACTTTTGGATGATTTGTAAGTATAAAGTTTTTGAATGGCTGAGGTAGTAATATTTTATGTTAATTGATCTACTAAGAATGTCCTCTGTTGGACACGCGCTGGCCTGTTGTTCACCACAAAGCCCAGTCTGTCGCTAGCCTTACTCAGATTGTAGGTTTATTCTTATGTTAATGACTAATTCAAATAAATTATTACAGGTATCCTGAAGTTACACCAAAACATGATTTAAATGAGGAAGGTCAATCAGGATTTCACATGCAAACAGTGAAAGCCGCAGAACATTTATATGCAATAATTGACGGCAAACCTAAAGAGATTTTGGGCACAACTTATGCTCATATCAAGGAGATAGTCACTGCTGTACATGAATGCGGATATTTCGACAAGAGCATTGATAATTCTGTGATTGAGAATGATGAAGTTCATGTTATTGTGGATGAAGAGCAACAGCAAGTGATTCCTTTGGAAGTGGAGGAGAATCATGTTGTACCCTACCCCCCTCCGGGCATGCTCCCCGCCGCGCCCGCGCCCTCTGTGGTGCCGGCGCCCGCCTACCCTCTCCGCCCTCTTCCTCCTATTACCTTACAGGAAGTAGAGCACGCGTATTTCTCTCAACAATACCCTCAGCAGAGACCCATTTCAGAAGTTATCGGTTCACAAAACTTCTTCTTTCTTCAAGAATCCGAAATCGACAGTCCCATAGGTACTCCGCATCCACCACAAATCATTAATCAGCCATCCCCGCCCGCCCCGATACCCACACAGACATTCACAAACCAGCACTTTGTGCAGTTGCCTGGGGGCCGCGTCCCGGAGCAGGCGCCGATGGCCATGCCTCCGCAGCCGCACTTCGGCGCGCACCACGAGCACGCCGCCTACCCGCCCGTGCCGCTGCCCCCGCTGCACGCCCCGCCCCTCCCGCAAACTGTTCTTATTGAACAACAACCCCCACCACAGCTGGAAGAGAGAAAAGCTCCCACTCCGAATGAGGACAGAAATGAAGATGAGTGGAAAGAGAGCCGAAGCCCCGAGAACGAAGATGGCTACGAGCGCAAAACTCATGGCCAAGGAGATGGTCAAAATAGATACAGGCGATACGGCCGTACGGTTATCCGGGGTTCCGCCAACGGATACCGCGGACGTGGCTCCTACCAAAACAGACAAAACGATGGATACCACCCGCGCGGTGAATATCAGAACAGAGGAAACAAGGACGGCTACCAGAACAGACAGTATGACGGCTACCAAAGCAGGCACAAGGACGGGTACGGCAGCCGGGGCGGCAGCGAGTACTACGGCAACGGCGACACGGGCGACAGCCACCACCACGAGAACGGCC
>QDHC01006109.1:488193-503405 GCA_013186455.1 Papilio dardanus tibullus
TACTTTCTTTTCCTGTCCTTGTTCATATTGTAGTAGCGCGGGTCGTCCATCTCGCTCTTCCCTTGCCCACTGAGAAGGGTCGCCGGTGCGCCCAACAAGCCAGTGGTGCTCATACTCAAAGAAGAGCCCATGACTGGATTACTTAGGGACATGCCACTGTTTATGGCATTCGTCGGCGCCATCGCGCCGTTGGCACTCTGCTGGGGCGCGTTTGCGTCACACTGAGGCTTGTGATCATTGGGAGCGAATGCTTTAGTGTTGTTTGTATTGCTATTGGTGTTGGATCTCGACCAGGTGGACTTCCTGGCGCCTCTGCCGGCCGGCGGGGGCGACGTGTCGCGCTCCCCTTGTAAAAATTTCAAATAAGAAGCCATGAAACCTGAACCGGGGCCCGTGACGGGGACATTGAACTTTTTTTCCATTATTTTTGTGGCAGTGTCTTGAGAACCACTGTTTACATTCTGCTGCTGTGAAGAGGGTGCTACCGATGATGCAGTATTAGCTCGTTGTTCTGCAAGGAAACCAAGTTCTTCCTCTATATTAGGCACCACCACCTTGGGCTGTTCCTCCTCACGAGTTTCCGGTGTAGAAAACGATGACGAGGAAGCCGAAGGTGGTGTCTCGCTAAATGACGATAATGGCGTTAACTCCACTGATGATTGAAAGTCAGGATGGGGACCGAGGTGAAAGGGCGGGAAATATGTTAGTGTGTGCCCGTGCTGCATAGCCAGGGCTTGATGTTGGTTAAAATTAGTTGCATGTAAAGGTGCTTGAGAACCGAAAGGTGTAGTGCCAGGAAACATTTTAGGTGGTGGAGGTGGAAGGTTCCATCTTTCAAAATCGAAATAACTACCATTTTGTTGCTGATTAGTTGTTGAACTGTGTGCAGGGGGAGGCACCCTGTTAACTAAATAGTCTGCCATGACTGCATTAGATATTTCATTCATATTTGTATGTGCTACGGGTTTATCTATACTTTTCCGTCTCGGTATACATTTGTTGAGTGGTGTACTTGTGGTTGTAGCAGATTGATTTTTAGTTAATTTAACATCTTGTAGCTGACAACTTTGTTGTAAATTTTGTAAATTTTTAACAATGCTCATTGGATCTCCACGACAACTAGAAAGGTCTTGCAAGGCTACATTGCTACTATCAAAATAGTGATGTTTATCAATAGCTGACCTATCAGTGGAAGCTTGAGATTGATGAATTGGTTTATCATTATGAGTATTATTATCTGATAAACTATTATAATTACTGTTACTACTATTGCTGCTATATTTTCTACTGTTTTGGCGATCAGTATCCCAACATGATTGACTGGAAGCTTGGCTCTGGCTTCTTTCAAACCTATTCTCATTAAATGTTTTGTTTTGTTCTATACCCAAGGCTCTTGTGATAACAGATGGATAGGCCACTTGAGGATTTTGAGATGGAGACCTTGTTACAGATGCATCTAAAGGTGACCTAGGGGCCGAATTATTAACTTTGTAATGATCTCCATGCTGCTGAGGAGAATTTATTGAATTCATAGGACTGTGATACAATGGGTATGCCGGACTGGACCCATGACCCAAAGGAGATGTCTGAGGTGCAGTCTGCAGGGGACTTTGTCTCCTGCCTACCACAACACCGCAGTCGGGACCATTTTGTGAACTACTACTGGAGTAGCCCGTGTCTGTGCTTGAGCTACTTTTAGCTCGAACATGATAATCGGTTTCCACATTATTGCCACTTTGATAGTGTCTAAAGCTAGAACTCTGTGTGGAGGAATATGGAGAACTATTCATTCTATTTGGCTTGGATGTTGAAGAACTACTGCTATAGCTCAATCGCCCCGGTGCATCCATTATAGAATAACTTATTGGTGATGATTGTGGTTGAACTTTATCGTTAGAATCACAGTTTTTTCTCTGTTCACTATTTAACTCAGGATATATTTTACTTTGAGCCTTTGTCTGAACCTGTGGGGGTTTAGATGTAGGGGATACAAAGCTAGTATTAGAATTGCTGGATCTTGATGTCTTTTCACTACTTGTATTTTTAGGTGATTGTGAATTATTATATATTGAAACTGATGGCTTACTTGGATTAGTGGATGGTGGGCGGTAATCTTTAATGGAAGGAGAGGGAGAGGAGGTGGCGGATGGAGTTGACACGATACAAGACTGCTGGGGAGGGGCAGCTGGGCTTGCAGAACTTGAAAATGACTTACTTCCTGCGTAATCCTGTTGAGATGAAAGTTGACCACTCTTAGCACTATTCGCACTGTACGAATTATCAGTCTGATTTCCAAAAGCAGGAGGAGATTGATAAAATGTAGAAGACGGAGTTGAAGACACTGGTTGTTTAGATGCAGCCGCTGGAGAACCTGACCTATTTGTTTGTTTGCCAGCACTGGCTATTTGGGAATTAAGATGATTGTTAAGTGTTTGGGCGGCAGCAAAATGTGCATTAAAATTTTCATAAGCCGCTGAAGCTTTTGTTGTCGCTGGGCTTGGCGATGAGGGCACAACACTTTCGTGGGGTAAAATCCCAAACGGGCTTGGAAGTTGATTGTTTCCTTGCCAGGTCAACCCAGCGGTGCTCCCTGGAGTTGATGATTGATCAAAAAATGATGTCCCTTGTGGTAATGTTTGATGGGAATAGTTTTCCCTTAAAGAAGAAAGTTCAGATTCAACTGACTGTTTAGATGCTACTGCAGCTTGTGCTTGAGCAATCACTTGCCGGTGTTGTGCCTGGAGAGAGGAACTGTAGTGTGCTGGTTTTGGACTAGCATGGTGAAACAGGGGCGAAAACACTGCGTCATATCCTACAGTAGGTGGTGATAAAAATCCTCCTGGGTTAAAGGGTGAAGCTGTTGATGAACCGAGTTGTCCAGCTAACGATGCTGTTGTATGAGCTGCCTGAAGTAATAATTGGCTTGTGGTCGACGGAACAGACTGACTGCCTAGTCCTGAGCCACCACTTGCGAGATGGTGATGAAAGTCTCCACTTGCAGCACCAGCCTGTACCCCCGCTAGCCGATTGTAAGAAGCATATGCTGACCATGGTCCTACTGGATCCATTACCACCTCCGTCTTGTATTGTGTAGTGTCAATGTAATTTGTCAATTAAAGTCCACACTTTCATCCATAATTTGTAATACACATTAAGAGTATTTTTAGTACCGTTAAATTGAAGCACTGACTGTTATCATGTTTTATACAACTGTCGTAAACATTGGACACTCCTGAAATGAAAAAAAAAAAACTCTTTAGCAATGACAAAATGTTGTGAATACAAACGAAATCTCTAATTAGAAGAATATTTAAAATACGACATAACCTTAACTCGCAAATGTCATTTTTTTACCATTTCTTTACTAAAATTAAAGAATGGGATAATATAATATACATAAGGAACAAAAGTTGTATTGATATGAAGATAATCGGCTGTCTTGGGGATGGAAGCGTCAATGTGTTTGAACAATATAAGTACGTATTCAATCCCAATGTCTAAAACAAAGTAAGCATTTAGTAAAAGCAACATACCATAGCTTAGGCATCAAAAAAATATTTATCAATGTGGTTTCTGAGGACGCTCACACAACAGATAACATCATAAATATGGCCTCGACTCCTTCGAATGTTCGTTGCGACGGGTTTTGTCTATTGTGAAATAAAAAACCACTTATGTCATGTCATATATAACGCACAGTATTCCACAATATAGCTTACACTTTGAAATTGATCTTTTTCTTTTTGTTACACTATTTAATTGTTCAAAATAAGCTGTTTCTTTATTTACAAGTACAAATAAGACAACGTTTCGCCTTTCACATTAATCGCCGCCATCTTACTTGTCGAATGTCGGATGAAAGACCGCACAACAAGCGAAACAGCGCCATCTATAAAAAATAGATAAATGATATTCGAACTTTTAGCATATATGATAGAACAAAGGAAAAAAATAAAAACATTAATTTAATAAAGATATTTAAAAAAACGTGTAATTTATATAATAATGTGTGTACTACACTTTTCAAAAGGCAAAACTATAATTAAAATATTGCGCCATAGATTATGCAAAATTGTTAGATTATGTAATATTAAGACATACAGAAATGGCCAAGTGCTTTGTTTTTATTTGGATTCAGATATAAAAATGTATATTACTGGCATGTTGTGTTTCTTTCTAAGAATAATCTGCAATAATCTGTGGAGAACATAGATGAATAGGAAACAGATCTGACATTAATACGTTACACTGACAGCTAGTGAGACACACTTATGTAATATACGGCATGTGACAAAGATAGTCGCGTAGATCTTTGGTCCTTTTCTCCGCATGCGATTTTTTGTTTGTCTGGTAACCAATAAAAAACACGCAAATGTGACGTATATCGTGGCGCTCCAAGCGGATTTTGGGTGAACTAAGGACAAAACAGATGATATGATTAGTTTAAAACGGTACGCGTGTTGCACATGTGGCTTAAACGTATGTATAAGGCACTTAGACTATTAATATATCAAGAACGCTGGCCAGCGTGTCACCGAAAGGGACAAAACATATAGGACATGAATAATTTCGCTGCCACTTTTACACCCAAAAACACTACAACGCACCTTGTTTATGTGAAGTGACATTGCACTAATAGCTCGCAATTTGTTTACAATAAGAATTGTTAACTTTTATATTTAAACAAAGGTAATAAAACGCTGACAAAAAAAGGGATTTATTGTCATACCGAAGTGCTGCCATATAAAAAACCGACACGCTGGGTGAAACAGAAGGTGGTACATTCTATCTCGTTCTTATACAAGACATGTAAATAAGTCGTTCTTTTCTTGTGTGAATGAGACAAATATATCCAGGAGTTTTCTCTGTCTACGATATGGCATTTGTAACAATAATACTCTACATAAAATACCTACTATAACATACATGTTAAACTAACTATTGTATTTATGAGGAATATACTATGACCTAAGGCACGGTCTCACGTCTTTTATTCAATAGTCGTCCTTGTAGCCATTACATTAGTATTACAAGAGTATATTTAGTAAGTATACTCCTAGGCCATTCCTAGGCATGAGTTATTAATGCTACAACTAGTATTTAGGCAAACTTGGATGTTTAGCGCATTAGGGGCGCTGCTATCGCTTGGTTCTTTCAGAAATATATAAGACTTGCATTGACATACAACATGGACGTAGAAAATAGTATAAAAATAGTATGAAATAAGCAACGGACAAAAATAAAATAAATTGTGATAAATAAGGTTCAAGTAGTCATTACTTTCACATTTATTAATTTTCAGTTACATATTATCTTTGGTATAGTTCGCACATAGGGATGTTTCAGGAAGACATTTAAGATATTAAAAACAATAATAACAAAATAAGTGTAAAATTAAACTTAATATAACAATTAAAATACATAAAAAATGTCCAGTCACTTCTGTCTTGTCGGCTTAAAGATTGACAACTGACGCATTTCAATTTTAGAATTAATTTTGTATGAGGTTAAATTCCTGTCCATTAAGTACGATATTTGACCTCATACAAAATAATTAGAAATGAGTCAGCTGACCAGGCAACTATCAACAATAAACAGACAGAGTATATTAACATGTCTGAACTTTAAAATACATAAAACCTGTTTTATGCCGACTATAAAATATTTCTAATTTAAAATAAATTCATATAAAAAAATACAAACACTAAAAATCTGATTAACCATTATTGCGATATGAGAGGAAAATAAATGCGCCAGAAATAGTAAAAGTATTTTGTCATGTTGAAATTCTTTACATGCTACCATAAGCGAACTGAAAGCATACACCGGCAAATTAGGATTGATAAAGCATATATGTATTGAAATTTGAATATAATATATTGCATTTCATGAATATATCTCCCAATCATGCATCGTTCTATCACACAAGATGATGATGTACCTCCTTCATGAGTATGTCCATACAAACTCAAATTACGGCTTTTGCGGGGCTTCTCGTTAATTTAGTATACCATTTTTAAACACAATTCCCCATATTGTCTCAAACCCTTTCATTCAATCGTAACTTATATATTCGTCTAAATCAAAACACTACATAACTATATTTTCCTATTATATTTTTCTCAAAGCTTTTATTAACTTGCATTAAAGTTTGCATCGATTCAGCTTTGTGAATATTGTAATAAAGACGTCATATTTTCATTGGTTGTTGACCGTTTTAGAACAAAGTGATTAACTTTAAAAAATAAACCAATCTAGAACCTGGTTATTAATTGCTATAAGCTAACATATATGTATGTTGCATTTGTTACAATGTTTTTAAAGTCATTTTATTCCAGATTCATATTAAATTACATTTTGGCAATATTACAGTTATTGTGCACATGGCAAGACATAAGCTTGTGTTACCATTGCAAATAAGCAAAATTAAATTACAGCTTTACCCTAAACATATCAATACCATATTCAAACATGGCTTGTGTAAAATAGGAAACTAAAATCTGAATTGTTATCAGAATTTTATTCTTGGTATAATTGTTTGGCACTAAATTATATTTTTCCTCTTGAAGAGAAAATAAAATGAACGGAATCAGAAATGTAACGCAAGTTGACACAAGTAGGACGGCAAATATTTTAGGATTAATAAATTTCGATAGTGATACAAGAGTCCTCCAATATAATAAAGAAAAATCTACTTTTTAACTATTATTATTTAACACATTTTTACACAAGTGAATAAGGTATATTTAATGTAATTCTGTTTATAAAAACAGTACATTTATCGTTAGCTAAACAAAGAATTTAGTAACATTTTGTTACTCTCTAAGAAGTGTAGAAGTGAATTGTAGTAATTTGAGTTGTTGAGACCATAAAAGACATCTTAAACAGAATAATATTTGCAATAAACGAATAACTTAAACGTACATTTCATGAGATTCTTTGTTCATAGTCATTTTTATACCTAAAACTAAAGAAAAATATAGACCTATACTTAAATTATTGAATTTTCACTGAAAAGCTAATATAGTTTGAGCTTAGCTTAGCTTGGTATTTGTGCTTGAGTTAGTAACATAAGAATTATCATTTGAATCATGTGCTATGTCAATAAAAATAGTTTTTTAATTTTCAAGCAAAAATAATGAATTAGATGGAATGATTCCGATAAACATTTTGTGGGATTTAGGTTACATATCTGTCTACCTCCCAGAATGATGGGAGAAAACGCCTTTTTAATCTGTAATTACGTAAATATCTGAAGAAATATACAAAAATCTGTATTGAAAATAATTACAGTTATTAATATAATAGATTTGAAAAAAGAATATTTGATTTCAATTGAAAAATATTAACTTTAATTATGAAAGATAATTTGAATACTGCAATCTTTGGGATAAGATGGCAAGATTAGATTATAAATGAACAATTCACAGATAATAATCACATCATAACTATAAATTGTGAGCTTTGGATTTAATAATATTTTTGAGTATTTTCGTCCATTAATCTATGTTTTTTTTTATAAAACTAAAAGATATTAATGAGTATAAGTTTTACATTTTACTATTGCTTACAATGATATAAACGATTTGAATTTTTTGTCATGTGAAATCCATAGAGATATAAGGGAAAGAGAGAAATATATTTATTGAATTTACTTTAAAAGAGAGCGTAAGAAATTCTTTATTAACATAGTTTCTAATGCGTCCACTGAATTTATTATTCTCTATGAATCTCACATGGAAATAAGACAAAAAGTAATTTAAATGCCTTGAGTGAGAGAATTTTCCAAAACGATATCGAACTCATCCAGAGGTTCGAGAATTTGTCTGAGGAAAGTTAACAGACCTCTTTTCCGCAGGAAACTTTGCTCTTCATACATTTCAGCCGTCACGCGCGTCAGAGACATCGGCACTAACATTCTATGCAGCCAGTGCTCGCTGAAGAAAACATATAAAATGAACAGATATACACCACGGTCATATGAGTAATTTAAATAAACGAATGTCAATGATAAAAAAAAGAAAAATACTGACCGTAAGCTGAGACAGATGAATAGCTGGAACTTTCCGTCCTTGCCTAAAGCGCGGCCGACGGCTCCCACCTCGTCCGCCAGGTGGCAGTAGCAGCGCCAGATGGCGCGGTGCTCGGCGTCCTGCCGGCAGCTGTACACGCCGCACGCACCCACCGCACCGCCCTCCTCAGACAGGCTCAGCTTGAACTCGTCCCTGACACGAGCTGGAACCAAATATAGCTTTGCCGTCTGTTCCAGAGAAATACCATTGTAACTTTGCGGGCTAATGCGGGTACTACTATTTTTATCCTTTAGCTGATCTATGACGTGGTATAGATTTTATTCCCTTCCCGTTATATCCTTTACCCTGTATCCTATTCATTGTTAGAAGACTATCAGGTTTTTATGTCGTCATTCTTCTATCATCGCCAATGTTAAAAGACGATGAACTCTCAACTTGCTGCTTGTTAGTGACAAAACACCGTTATTTGTTTGTCAGGCTCACCGAAATAGTCCCATATGAATAGATTCTTGCCGAAGAGCCTGGCGGACTTGAAGCCGCAGAGGAAGGCCTGCTCGAGGCACTTGACGAGGCCGTTGTCGCCGCACAGCAGCACGCTCAGCGAGTTCGCGTCCTTCTCGCGCTTGCTCTGGTAGTGCCACTTCACTATTGCGTTCACGCAATCACCTAACAATGCCGCAATATTAGCATTTGTACTAAATAACAATTGAATGTAAACACTACAAAACTGTAAAAATACATGAATTATTTACACATTGGTCATTATAAAAATGACAATATTGCCCATCAAACTATACATTTTGAATGTCTTTAACTGGAGCAGTATTGTATTATTGTATGAGTAAGGTCAAAGTCAAGGAGTAGTCATTCACATCTCATTTTCCAATACATATTTACCGATCATATGCTGTATGGTGGATGTGGAGAGGTGCGTGGTGGTGGGGGAGAGGGCGGCGAGGGGCGCGGGCGTGCGCGGGGAGCGCTCCCCCCGCAGCCGCGCCGCCACCACCAGCCGCTCAGTGGAGCCGTCGTCCACGCCCGTACCTAGCCAGCGGTTGCAAGGGAACCTGGGGACGAAGTATTGTTATGTACACTCGAATAAGCACACATTAGAGAGAAACCTCCATAAGTTACAAATATCACGGTTCCTTGGTGCTTTGCTTGTCTAAGGTTCGACTGTATAACAATAATATGAAATCTATTCTATACGAAAGCACAATGTTAACTTCAACATTAATAGAAAAAAATATTAATATTTTGGGTAGGTTTACTAGACCTATGATAATGAAACATTACTCCTGTGTAGCAATATTATACAATGTGTTTTTAAAAAAGTGTTTTATATAGGAATACTTACGTATAAGTGTGTCCCGTGACCTCGTTCCTAACGAACACTTGATCCAACAGCCAGCGAGGCGACAAGCCGCTGTTGTCGTGTCCGATGCGTAAAGTTGAGAGGATACCTAAGTTTTTATGCTGGAAATACACACAAATAGCATTTTTATGTAAGGTGTAATTAACAATAGTGTGTGTAGTTCGACCCATGATGGGCTCCATTTTCCGCAACTCTACGACTAGCGTGTATTTTTATGATAGGTGACATTAACAATAGTGACCTTCGTCGTAAGAGGGTCGGGTATATATGTACATATGAAAATCGAAAATCACATTAGTACATGGCGGGATTCGAACTCAAGACCTGCAGTTTACAAGTCAAGAGCTGAAAACCCCTGAGCAGCCGACGCTCTTAAAAACAATAAGATAAAGTTCTCAAATTATAAACAATTCAAAGGATTGTGTACAAAAATATGTAACTTACATGGAAAACAAATTCATTAGTGTTACGAGGTATAGGTATCTTGGGCGTGGACTCGCCGTTGGCGCCGGAGATGGAGAGCCAGCAGTTGGCGGTCGTCTGACTGGCCTTGCGAGACGGCGCGATTAACACGCGATATGGTAATTCTGCAAATTTATTTTAATTAAATAAATGCCAGTAACGTATATCCAGTTCCTCTAGTCTAAAATCCTTGGATGTCGTCAACAGCCTTGGTGTTTCCGAGGCTCGTTTGCCCCTAATGGTATAAAAACAAACAAAAATTAAACTTACTAGTTGTCGGATAAGTGTTCGTAAAACAATTATAATCGACCGCGTTCAAAGTCAACAAGTGATAGAGGAATTGTTCCCTTTCTTCTTCACATCGTAAAAACGCTGTCCTCTTGTACTGAGAGCGCAGCAGTGTTGTATCGGCGAGCAGTTCCCGTAAATGCTTCGACAATAGCTTCTTTTCGAGGGAAAGACGTACCCAAGCTCGCGCGTAACCTATCTCTGTCTTTATATCTGTCATTGCTTGGACGTTCCTAAAAAAAGGAAACATCTGATACTCTATTCCATGTAGATTAACCTGTACAAAGGTAAAGATGTGTAGTTTTTATCGATGTTATTAATGTCTCTGAGATACCGTATTCTTACCGCATATCAAAAGTCAAGCTTTCAGGAAGCGGACGCATTGGATTCGAAGGTTGATTAGACTTCCTCTCCAATGTCCCGGAGTTGCTGAGACGATCCCGGGAGCTGTCCCGGGAGCCGGCGCGGGAGCTGTCCCGGGAGCGAGCACCGCTGCTGCTCGCCTGGTGCGCCTCCACCTCCGCACCCACCGCGGATAAGTCTGACCGAATATTGAATATATTACACAAATTTTCCAGTAGAAATACTAGGCTAGATGATACAAACTCACGAATCCGGGATAATTATACGTTCGGTCACGCTTTTTTGGTGTCTGCGATGTAACCTACCCTAAGCAACTATTTATGTAGATACTTACAATCCAATCGTTTCCTCAAAACACACCAAGCTAAGGCTGCATGTACAAATAACACAATATTAAAAATGACCTCGTCAGTAAAATGATTTTATATGAATTTACTCTTCTTTCTATGTTTCACCAACCTGGAGTGAGATAATTTGGGTCGATAGGTTTAGTCGAGTTGCTGCATTGCTCTAGCTCTTGGTAATTGGTGAGGTGCATCCAGAGCGCGGACTTGCCCATCTTGTGCTGCAGGCCATGCGACCAGAGCCGCTCCAGCAGGTCGCAGAGGGAAGCGATCATGGTATTCTCTTCTACACCCGTCACAGAAACTTCGCTTCCAAGACCCAAGTCAGATTCTTCTGTACCCATTTTTTCAACGAGCATACGTTTTGTTTTGCTTTTACATTCCTGTGAAAAAACCTAAGGTTTTTACCTGAACGAAAGTAATAACTTAAAGGGATTTTTACTTTGATGCAGTACAGTATAGTACTTGTATGGATTTGTTTTACAAATTAGCTAAGAACTTTGAAATTGTACACAGAAATACATTTCTTTAGGAAGTAGTTACTTAAGAAAGTAATGAAAAAAGTATTTTAAAACGTGCAAGCATCCCCTAATGGTCTACAATGGCTTGAATGAGGAAACAAATTTATTCCTAGAACTGCTAGAATGTCTGTAAGCAGTATTTTACCTTAAGGAGTTTCTCAACGAAGGTTCTATTGTTCTGTGCGATGGCGGCGGGCGTCACCTCCGTGGAGAGCCGTCTGCCGATGTCACCAAGCAACATTTCTGGAGGACAGTCTTTAACCTGCCACTTCGCGTTCTTAATACGTTTCAAACTGTTCGTTCTGAAACATTGAGCAAAAAAATAAAGTTTGAACTGATTTTTTTTTGTATTTTTAAATTGCACAGACAAAAGCACAAAAAGCAAAAGCCACTCGACTGACTACAAACATTTATTTTAAAATACAGAGCAAGTTTTACATGTGCTACTTTTTTAAATTAAGTGCAGAATTAATTCATCTTTCTTTTTAGTAATTTATTAGTACTAACAAATTATTTATTAAATCTATTATATTTAGTTTTTTTTGTATGATTTCGGGTGTCATTTAAAATGCCGTTAAAATTATAAAAACCATTTATTCGTATAAATTAGAAATTTAATAAATAATAGATACATTTTGTAAAACTTCGTTATATTTTAACATCGATTTGTAATCTCAAATATTTATTAACATTTTTACTGGGAGTTCCTTCTGCCGAAAAACTAGTACAAAAAATATTGTTATCTCACTCTTGTAAGAAGAATGAGAGGGAGAGAGGACTACATGTTACAAGTACGAGACTTTTACGGCAAAAACAAACTATTCGATCCAACGACCTTAAATTTCGAAGAAAGTTCACAAAAAAGTAAAATTACTGAATATGTTTTTATGTATTACAAAAAACGTTAATTCCTTTAAAAAACATAAGACAAGTACATGCTAAAAAAATTGTAACAGTTTTTCCCTCTAGTCATGCATTTGTAACACAACATGCATTTAACAAAACTAAAATTCACCATGAACAAAAGACAAAAAAACTAATGTAATCTGTATTAAATAAAAAATAATAATTCGGATATTTTTAACAATATACATTGAATATTAAAATAAATTAATTAAGCTACCTTTGAAGTTCTTTATAAAAATGTTTTTTCGGATTAACCAATTAAAATTTAATTTAAAACAAGTGTACTATTTGTATAAGCCAAGCGTCGAGTCAACTCAATCCAGTGTACTTACCCAACATGCTTTTCGATCGGCGATTTCGCTGGAATCGACAAATTTGTATGAAACTGACATATACATGTTTGATATCTCACACGTGACAATCACATGCTTTTATGGAATTTCAATGTCAGTTTCCATACATTTTTGTCGATTCCATTTGCGACATCGCCGATCCAAAAGCATGTTGGGTAAAGGATCCATATGCGTGTTTTAATTTGGTATATTCGTCAGGTCGATATTTAAGCGATTGTAATTTTTTTATTCATAACACCAGTATACAATAATAATATTTTTTTTCGAGTATTCACAATAACCTAAAGAACATGCATAAATACAAGCAAACATGCTCTGAGTAACAATTTTTTTTATCACAAAACATGCAATTATAATCACAAAGTCAATAGTTTAGTTTTCGTACAAATAATGATGCCTTTGTCTTGTCTAGAACATTCCATACTGTAACTTATTTTTCGTTGGAAAAAAACATAAATAACAAAAAAAATCTCTTGTAAATAAGGCAAATATTTTTCTGTATCATAAAATATTATGAAATCAAAATTTACATTTTAATAAAGATTATATTTGAAACAAAATGTCCCAACAATGTCAAAACGCATCTTTTAAAAATATTCTAATATGAGTTTACGTTTTACAGCCCTTTTAGTTATTTAGTAATACAACTAAATACTTTAAAGCGTACAAAATACTGCAATAAATAAAAATTTCAAATGTAAACAACAAAAAAACTTAAATTTATTAAATTGGTAAGACTTTTTCTTAAATAAGCTAAAGAATACGAGATTCTGTTATAATATACAAGAAATAAAGTTAAAAATATATCATTATAAAAAAAATAATAAAATTAAACTAATAATCGTAAAATCTATAATATTCACTAGGATGCGATAAAATTTACTTACAAGTAAGAATTAAAATATCTTAGAAAGGAGCTAAAATCCCAACAATATTGCTATGTCATAACATTTTTTTCCCTTTTTTGCATGTTTAGAATATATACAAAAAGTTCGTTAAAATTGTACGTTGATTTAGCTCCCATCTTAAATTAAACAAATCAATTAAAATTAAAATATAATAATATAAAAATCTCATTTTATAAAAACAAAAAAAAACAAGATTAACTTATATACTTAATGTACTTTGAACTTTTACCCTTTTTAAGATTAATAAAAGACTATAATAATTTTAGAAAGCGTTGCTTTTTAACTGTTATTATAAAATACATTGCACAGAATTAACGGTAGTTTGTGTGTTTGTTTAGCACCTTAAATTACGTCTGGTTAAAATATATAAAGGAACATATAAAGGCAAAGCATATATATTTATATGTAAAATTGCACATTGAAACTACTAGACGGACAGTTTAAATGAAGATTGAAATTAGAATTTGGGGACTAAATATCGTATTTTAAATATAAGATGCTTTCACTAGAAAACGTGTACTTGAGTATACAATTATTGTAAAGAATGATTAAAGACTTTGTTTGAAGACCGTACTAATTATCATACTATGCTTTTGCTAACAAAATGAACTCTATATCAACGTGATAAGGATTAAAATGCATGCATTCAACTGGTTATGAGCGTAACGAAAACTATGCAAGCGCTCTCATTGGCTAACGTAACAATCATGCGGATTTATACCTAACATTTAAATACATTTTAAGCCATAATTTAAAAAAAATAGTTTGCCTGAAAACAATTTTGTTTATTTAGTCATGACAAAATCTCACTTTTATAATGTAATCTATATTTATGCAAAAAAAACATGCCAAATTAAACTTAAAAGTCTATACAATTATTTTTATTATTGCGGAAAAAACCTATGCCTAACATATATCATTTGTCTTGTCAGTCA
Source organism: Papilio dardanus tibullus (assembly GCA_013186455.1). Lineage (NCBI taxonomy): Eukaryota > Metazoa > Arthropoda > Insecta > Lepidoptera > Papilionidae > Papilio > Papilio dardanus. Next base: position 502,682 of record QDHC01006109.1, read on the forward strand.
AGTATGAGCAAATAGTGTTCTTAGCAGTATTGGCAGCACATTTAATATAAATACTTCTTTCGTATTTCGTTTATTTACTATTGGAAGCTACTAAAAAGTTACCTACATACCAAATGCAACATGTTATTTCACGTTAATTCTTATAAAAGGCCTAATAAGTAATAGAAGGAAAGTCTAGTAGGGAAATATATGGACTAATAATAAGGAAAATTATATGTATGAAGTTGTAACATTTAAGCAATGGATGTTATTGAGTCATGCACATTTGTCACTTGTATACCAAACAATTTCTCTTTAATCTTTAGCATTTATAACTGTGATCGATATTTATTGTATGAAAACAATAATAAACAAAATCAAAAGACAGCCAACTACATAAACATAACAAAAACATTGCCGTGCAGAGGCGTCACAGTAGTCTCATGTCTAATAAGCTTCATTACACAAAAGCGCCTTAACGAATAAACAATCTACATGTAAAAAAAAAACGAAACACCATTATCTATTGCAAATGAGGTTTTTCGTATTGACAAAGCGACCATTGAATCGATATTGGGGATCGGAACTTTGCCTAGATACCACATTACTAAATACATAGCTTTGCTCACTCTATAAACAAAGATTTTTAGAACACGAATATTACAGACCTTGAATGCAGATTTTATTGTAAAAAAAATTATGTTTTGAAGAAAATAAAACTCTAGAAATGCCAATTTTCACGATT
>QDHC01006109.1:522246-546746 GCA_013186455.1 Papilio dardanus tibullus
ATCTGATGTTTAGGCAGATTTTAAATGCCGGAAGATAGTATGTAATAGGAATAACTCAAGCACTTTGTGATTTTATATTATTTTTTAAGAATTTAACGCTTTGTTCAGAACTAAAAATTGTGGCTATCGTGTAGTTTTTATAAGCTATTCTTTAGTTTATTGTTCTGTTAAAAAAAAAATATTTTATGTTTAGATTTTGGTCCTTCATATTACAGTAAACTTGTCTGTCGACACTACTCCCTCTAAAGAGATTAGTTAAGGGAAGCCACAACTGTGCGTTCGTGACCCGTTTGGTGTCCACGGCGCATGCTTATGCTTTTATTGTATCCAAGTTAACTTTGCTTAATTTAATAATATTGCTTGTAGTATTAGTAATCTTCAACCAAGGGCGTAGTATGACAGTTTGGTGTACTAGCTCGAGGAGTCCAGACCAAATCAAGACGCGGTTCGTTGCCGAGAATCGGTCGCGAGTGAAGTTCGCCAAGTGCATAGCAACTTGGTAATGGTGAAGAAGATAGTGGCTAAATAATGAGTGACAATGAAGATGAAGGGTATGTAGGTTTTGAAACCCGTATAAGTTATCAAAGAAATAGAGTAGATAATTAAAATTAAAGTAAAGTAAAGTGGTTTAGAAATATCGTATCATCAATTTATGCCAGAATATAAGCTAGTCATGCTAAAATTTAACTTTTACTTATTGGATTTTTTACTTTAACAAAATAATGGGATTTTATCTATTAACGATAAAAATGTGTATTATAGAGCATTCATGTTGTTTAGCTTCTAATAAATTGAAATAAAAATGTACTGAAATTTGTCATATTAACTTTACACAACTTACAAAAACTGAAATTTATCAAAATTTTATTATTTCTATTGAAAATTGTCGATACTTTAATACCTACAAATTACATATACAGTATGAATAAAACTACAAGTTACATTTGGGTTTTTCTATTTGTAGATTGGCCATTGATCCAAAACTGGGCTACCGCGTTCGGTTTCCCAGTCACATCATTCGAGAAACGTGAGTTCTTTTTACTCGCAGTCAAGTTTTCTGCATGCGTCATAGAAATTCTGACGACATGAACTATTTCTATCTAATGCCGTAATACACTTTAAAGCTTTCTTTCCATGCAAAACTTGCGTCTTAAATTCGTTTATATAAGCAATTAATTTTTTTTTGCTGTTCAATTGCCTGTTTATTTGTTGGCTTAAATATGCATGCTGATTAGTCTCGTAGATCCTATTTGCTTCTATTACAAAAACGATTATAAATAGTACACATTTAGTGAAAATTACAATACAGATTGAGAGAGAGACAAAAGTAAATTGTCGATATCCATACGAAGATGTATGGAGGGAGAAAAAAGGCGAAAAACCTCCTTGAAAATGAAGTAATGACGTCTGCGGGAACAAAAGATTGTTAGGATTGCGCAAAGCGGAATATAGTAATGCTTCAATGATATTCAACTGCCTGCGTATCCGAGTGTTGTTTGTGTTAATATAGCACTTGAGGGCGATGTCGAAGCCAGTTCTGCAAACGGTTTCTCGCCCTTTCAATAAACTCCGGATGAAGATACTCTCGACATAATTAACAAAATGCTTAGTTTAGGAAATATTAATATTTGTTATCTGTACATAAGCATATATTTCTTAGTAATTATCTATTACTCGAAGTATAAATTGTTGCTTGTAGTTATTGATAATGACCGTAGCGCTTATTTTGTTTTATTTTAGAATATTACACATTTATTATATTAGCATGAATTAGTTGCACATTTTGATATACGTCTCAACAATATATTTTCTTTGTTATAATATCAAATTGTATTAAACAGAAATATAATTTTATTCAAATTATTTGTGTCCTCGTCCTTTTATATGCGAAAATAGCTCAGGTAAGTGAAGTATATTGAGTACAATATCCTAAGACCACAAAATATCTTCTGGGAATACTCCAGTTGAAATTAAACTAAAGCGGATTGAAAAGAAAGAGTTCAGCTACAAAGATTCAAGAAATATTTTTATTTTATTTTATATTAGTAAGCAAGTAAAATGAATTTTAGTCTTAGTAGTCTCTATTGAGTGACAATAAAACGAATCTTAAATAGGAAATTAACTTTTTTCTTCTATTTTCGCGATAGACGGTGGAAAACTAGTACTTATGATGCAAAATTTACATAATTAGTAGGTATTCGTAGTATAAGGATAAATACTTAAATACTGTTGTGTAATAGTCTTTGAAACCAACCAACAACAAATTAGTGCTCAGCGAACTAGTCAGATTTTAGTTAGTGAAGTCAGACCACAGGAGTGCGCTTCCATTTACAACGGCGTGTTTGCGGTCAGATTAATTTTGCTTTGCTACATTCGAATGTTTGATGAAAATTAATTGTAACCATTGCCAATGGAAATAACATAGTCTTTACAACGTTGTAGGGTTTACAGCTGGGTATGAAAGCGTGAAGAAGAAAGAATACGAGTGTTTGTACACTAAATTATTCGTTTAAATACAGGAAAATAAAATATTCTTTAACTAATTAGGTACTTAGTTTCAATTTAACCACAGCAAATATAAGATAATCGCTCTAAGGCTTTATTCAAATTAATTAAATAAACCAAATCAATTTAATTACATTTTTAAAATAAGATATTATAAAATGTTACAATTAAAATTAAGTGTAGATTATAATTCCCTTGTTTCGATTCAAACAGTTCTATAACTGTTTTTTTTTACCGTACGTTATTTGCAGTACAGATTTCAAATATAGTTATTAACTGAATTCACAGTAATAATTATTCACTTCGTGTAATGAATCGGCTCATCTAGCAAAAGTAAATCGTACACATACTTAACAAAACATAGGTGTAAGTAATGCACGAACAGTAATATCCTCGGAGAGTACTTACGACGTATAATTATTTAGCTCCCGAATCGAAACAGGGTACAAATGGCCGCAATACATTCATTGTTCGTTTGTTAATTAAATAGAGATACGAGTATCGTTGTCGTTAATGTATTCTCCCTGTATCAAGTGTTACGCTTAATTAAATACTAGAGTAAGTATACGAATTTTACTGAATCGATAGAAAGTCATCAGTTATAGACTTAGAGATGTACCTATCCCTATGTTAGGGTAGGTTCAGCTTCAAAAAGAAAAAGTCGCTTTTTGGATAAAGCATGTTTGCCTAAAAGATTAGAAAATAGTGTATTAAATTATGCACTAGAATTATGTTTAATTTTTATGGGTGACAATAATAATTATTGTTAACTATTTATGACTGTCCGATTGATAGTTTTAATTTATTCGATGTACTTTATATGTAATTAAAGTAAAATGCACTCTAATTACAAGAAGGTACGTTGGGTTGGATGTTTCGCTCCGAGTTTGGGAACTTCTCCAACTTTAAACGATAATACCTCCGAGCGTGCTCTACTAGTTTCCACAGTCAAACATAGCCTCTACTTATACATTTGTTCTTAAGCGCATTTGGTAGATTATATGACTATAAATGTTACAAATTCTATTATACTAATAGAAGTAAATAAATAATAAAGATGTTAATTATTTTAAGGACAATGTTATTTTGAATTTAGTCGCAGAATTTAAGTTCCTTTAAAGATATCCACCACAGTCTCGTGAAGAGATTAGTACAGAAATGATCTTATGAAGTAAGGTCATTTCCACCACAGTAAAAGGTGACCAAATAAAATTTGTGCTATAAATACAATCTCAAAGCAAGTGAAGGTGCGATGAGACATAAGACATATTTCTACGATAACTCGACATTTGAAATCTTATAATATTTTTGCAACCAAAAATAGCGAGACTCGTGCATCAATTTTGCATGAGAATTACGCAAAGCTTTCTGGTGCTTGCGAGATTAACATATTACTGCCGAAGGGTTTCGTGAAAAAGATTTCTCGCAATATTACCTTAATAAATATGCGCTGAAGACGATATAAATATTTTTTTCTTTTAAAAAACATAAACGAAGCGAGACGGACGTGTCAGGATCCGCAGTCTCTGCCTACCCCTCTGGGCTACGGGCGAAAGTTTATTCTACGAGAAAAAGTATTTCGAGCATGTGAATTTATAAATATAAATGCAGTATCTAAATGCTTACGAACCAACTTTGTACTAAATAAATGCTTGTTATTTCTAATAATTTATTTTTCTTTTTACAGGTAAGTACGAAGCATACGACGTGTAAGATATAAAATGCGGTGTTCTCTACAATTATCTTCAAAGTTGTAGCTGAGCGTAACATACTGTAAAACTTTAACGCAACATTGTTATTTTAATATTCAGTACAAAGTAAAAGTCTTGGCAACTTTCTTTACACGTACACTTTTCTAAGATAAAGCCATAGGTACCAATTTCATTGATTTAGTGAGTAGAAAATACACGGATGCAGGTAATAATTCAAATTAAAAAGAAACTTGTTTTTAAACCAATCTCAAGCTTTAATAAATGTGTTATGTTTCGAAATGAGGATTTCATTTCATGATAATAGCATCGTCTGGATTCTTACTAGAGTCTCCATATTTTGATAAAGTTGGTGCTAAAATCTACATTTTATTGACACATGTTGCAAAAACCCACAAAAAAATCTCAAACATCGAAGCCGCTACTAAATTAGGCATACAATATTGAACGCAAGAAAAAAGTGAGCAACCGCAAAGGATCCAAACACGACATGTCTTTATTGAAATCGCTAAGACGAGATACGAGTTAGCTATACGGTTATTATTAGACTAGTATAAGATCATAAAAAATATATAAAAATAGACAGTTGGCAAAGAACAGGTAACCGGGATCTGCCCACGCCACTGCTATCAAAGAATTTCAACTAAATAGAGTCCTAAGGAATATTTTGTGGACGGCAGCTAACCATTTTACATAACACTGAGTTACAAATCTTATGAGTTTAATGCAATCGCTTTTAATACAATAATTACGAATACTCTAGTACAAATTATAAAAACATATATTTGATCTATTTTTAGAATAATACAAGCGCTTAGAAACGAGTCGATTTTGTATGAAATGTTATAAAACTCTATGAGAGAGATTGAAGTTCCATTATTAAGTAAATCGTTTTGGGTTCAAGAAGGATGAAGCACTTTTATCTCTCAAGATTGTTTTAGATGTCCACAGTAATCACTCATATCAGGTCAACTGCGTCATATCAGTTTTCCTTTCATGAAAACGAAAACAATATTATAGTCGGCTAAACTGTTATATCCTCGTGCATGGAAAAATACGAGCGCCTTGGTATAACATCATATTGAAAAAATAAACTTTCGAAAAGACGGAACATTAAACTTTGCGATTGTTATATCATTTCAATTAGAAAGTTAATTAACTTACTAAATGAAATTCTGAGTTCCAGAAAGTTTTAAGTCGGAAAAACTTCTGTGTTCGCGGTCATTTCGCTTTGAAGGACTTGAATTTGTTCGGAATCTAATTTCAATTGCTAATACTTACGTTACGAATTATACGTTTAATTAAAATCTCTCAGTCGGACCAGCGTGATGAGAAAATATTAACCTTAATATTTTAAGACTATACGTCTATACCTAAATTAAGGCAAATTGTATATAGCCTACTAGCCTGTTGATGTTAAGGTGTTTATAATATGTAAATACGGGCGTAAGTTTGGTTGTAATATAATAAACTAATAAAATATTTGCATAAGAAAAAAGCTGAGGGCGTCATCGCGCGAGCCTCGCGGAAAGCTTAAACGACGCTTAAAGCGTGCGAAAGAATGTTAAGAATTTGTAAGGTAGTAGAGGGCGAGGGGCGAAGGCGGAGGGCGCGGCCGCCCGCCCAAAGCGAGCAGTCGGGCAGTCGGCTCCGAACCTCGAGGCCGATCGCAGCGGCCTACGGTCGGCTTTCGTGCTGCAAGTAAACATTGTAACTTCGTCACGCGTTCCCCTTAGCAACTGGCTTAAAGTGAGGGATTATTTAGGGCGGCTTTTGTTTAGAGACTTTGTGAGTGGTTTGGGTGAGACTGAGGGTTGTCGGTACTGCAGGCGACATGTGCCACCGCGCGGCCGCCGCCGGCTGACCAACTGCATATGCACCAAACATCACCACGTGCGTCGGTAAGTAATGCATTTAACTTACTATACTATAACTTTGTTCACTTTCTATGACTGCCACTATGTTTTACATTTTGTCCACGAAAACAAAGTTTTTCGCATTGATACCTACTGAAAAATATGTTTAGGTTTAAATACTGTCTCTTTTGTATAAAAGGATTTTCGATAGAAAAGTTTCACTGTCTCAGTATGTTTAGATGTACTTTTGACAAGGCATATTTACAAAAGCTTGAACTAAGTCCAGCACCTAATGCTCATTGTACTTATGAAGTATTCACCTGTACAATTATGTTAGTATAGCATTTTTTTATGTTTACAAAATTTTCCCTATTTTCTAAACTGAGATATTTTATTGTCCGAAAACTATATAAAAAGTACGAATAAAAACATATTCGATATCACTTTGATGTAACACCATCATCCATAAAACGCCTTCCCGGAGGCATTCTCGTAAAACCAAAGTGTTTTATGAAGATGTCTTAGAAACGTTGTTTTGTATGTAGTTTGATGATTGTTTCCAGCAAATAACAATGTTGAGCAGATGCCGACACCTCGCTTAATCTAATTTTAATCTGTAATAATATAACGCGTTTCCTGATTTTATAATTCGTATGCAGAAAAATTAAAAAAAAGCTCTTCGGCTTTTTAACAAGTGAGCTTTTAAAAGACAACAGAAACTGTAAGAGATCTTATGAAAAGTAAATAAGGCTAAGATACTCGTCAGTTTATAAGGTAGTCTGTAGTCGTGTACTTAGTTTTAGGCTTACTATTACGAGGCAGAGAGGTCAGATTCTGGTCATTTTTTTTACCGCAGGATTAAAAATATAATAAAATAAATAACGACACGTTTCAAGTATTTCTGTTAATTCGAAACGAAATATTTAAAACCCATACTTAATTGATTAAATTAACGAGATATTTCGCGCACTTAATATTTGTTGAACAAATGTGTCCGTTCGTCTGTGAAATTACTACGCCCCCGGATATTTCAAACATTGTAGCTCACTGTTACTATATCGGGTGTCATGTTAGAATAAGTATTTTGATACTATATACTTTATGTACGTTAAAATCAAAAGTTAATTAAAAAAAATATTACCTTTAGTTGTCGATATTATAAATTATCTTTTGACAAAATTCCTTTATACTTTACTACTTTTGATCCATAAGTAGAGTTAACGTATATTAAGTATTTCCAGGAAAAGCCAAAAGCCATCAAAATGAGAACTTTCAGAGAACTTTCCCGACCTGTATGAATAATTCGCAAAGGATCGATCATATCGCGGATACCTAATTCAATTTGCTCCGGTGGCAAATTAAGCGAAGGTAGGATATTGAAGGAAAATATGACGTTTTGATCGCCTGCTCATCTTTTAACCAATTGAGAATGACATGTTAAAATAATTAATATATGCCATTTTGGTTTTACAAGATAGTTTTATCTAAATCTCTATAAAAATAAGTGTTAGTTTACTTTTATTTAACTAAAGTTGATATAAAAATTTGAATATGCAAAGTTAAGACGCAGACCATTTCTAAAATAACTCACCACCGAGTTCATTGTAACTTCTATAAAACGCTTTTCAATTTTGTTTATAGTCTTTGTTTAGGTTTTAATAATTACTGTAAAGAAATTCATGGAATGAGTCGTTTTAAAAATACCTAATTTTTTTGTATTTGGAGCGGCTAACTAAGTGTTACTGAATTAGATTTGCTGTAGTTCAAACAATGTTGCAAATTGTTGTTTTCGAGGTGACAATCATTACCAGGCCACTATGCGTCCCCACGGAGGGGCGCGGAGCCTAAAAACAACAACGAACCCGCTCTTTAGAATATAGATGCAAAAATGGCTATATATCCCATTTGGTAACACTGCGCAGCCTTAAGAAACTATAGCGAAATAATCTCAGATACACTTTTATGTCTTAGGTAAGTAAACAAAAATCATTGCTGCTGTTCATCAAGAATATTTTACGAATTATATCATTGTCAAAACGTACGCTGGAGATTTCGCTAACAAGATAAATTAATTTATTTTAGGCCCAGTATTCAAAGTGATCGCGAAAATCAATAGCACGGACATTTATAGATTTACCCACACTACTTCTTGTAGTACTTTCGGGCGGATTGTTACAGTACATCCGCGAAATGGCGATTGTCTTGGCAACATCTTTACTTCATCTTTAGCAAGTCCTAAAGCTAAAATAATACAATTAAGTTTAACCCTTTCAGTTATTATTTCAACCTTTTCCCCCTAGTTATGATCGAGTTCTAAATGAAGATAAGTAAGGGAATTTACTATATTTTTGTTACAATAGCTCAAAGAAATTTACATTTTCGTTACAAGTCCATTTTTTGCCTTTAAAGTTTTATTTTTTTAATAGATTTCTTAAGTTACGTTACCAAAGAACGGTGGTTGATTGATACATTGCAATTAATGTATCGCCGCCGCATCGAGTAAAATAAATGATTGAATGTTGCATGACGCTCTCGTTTCATAAACATGTTCTGATACACGAAAATCTCGTGCGTACAATGGCAACGTAAGTATCTCAACGTAATTCGTTGAAGGTCATTATAATTTAACAACGAGTTAAAATAGCCCTGTTATTCTCAGTTTAGTATCACATACACATAGTAAAGATATATTTTACGACTGTAAAGCTGAATATAACTTTGAATTTCACCTTTAAGAATACGAGCAATGTTTCAAGTAAATATTTACCTACGATAAAACGCGCTGTTAATTGTTATTGCATTCAACACGCCCGCTTTTAACACGTTCATGGTTTATAACTTTACATTATAACAATATAAAGCGATTTGATTTAATGCTCTTGCGTACGTTACGTTTCCGTTTTTACTCCTACCGCGTACGCTGCACAAATTGTTAAGTGAATTATTTTTAAACACATCTAAAAATGTGTAACATGAACATTAAATATTTTTGTCCATTTCATATTGCTGCTTTTCAATTTTAATTTAGTTTATTGAGAATAATTTGCAAAAAAAACCGTGTTTTAATTTGCTTAATGGATATTTTGACTACTCCATATTACAATTAAAATAAAATAATTTGTTCTTTCGTTAAATTCATTTTTTGTTTTCTTTAGCAAAATGAAATCATTTGTTTAACGCAATTAATGATTAACTGTGATTTATTCCAGTGATTTATTTCATATAAAACTGGCTTTACAACGGGCAAGACGTTTGATCTGTCAGTGACTTTGTTTTTCACAGTCGGTGGGGATTTTTCTTTGAAGTTTTTTTTAACTGTTCACCTGATTTAAAGACAGTGTTGTTTTGTGTACGTCATTATCTCACATACAGCACCATCTGGTACCTGGCGATGACTTTATCCGCCTTCGTACCTGATCTATACGTCGACAGTTTACTTTGAATATTACCTACCTACTAGTGAAAATAAGTTTATTGAACCTAAAACAATTATATGATTTGAATGACATTACTATATTATATTTTAGGTATGTTTCGTTTTGTACACGCCGTATTATAATGTGCTATTTTGTGTACTAACGTGAAATCGTACGAAATTAAATCGTTCCCGGAACAAGCCATGAGCACTAGACATGGGAACGTTAGTTTAAATGACATCTAACAAATGGTTATTGCAGTCTTTAATTTATAATTATGTTTGTTGACAACCATTAATCATATTAATAACAGCATTGTTGTGTATAAATGTGGAATGTTTATAACTATCCAATATACAGGTAAATCTTATTTTAATTACGATGACATCTTCCAACTAATAAGCGGAAGTTGTTATAAGAACGAAATACAGTTTAACAGTGCCGTAAAATGTAGCTCAGTCGTAAAGAGATCGCTCGTTTTGACATCGCCATATCCGAAGTAATACTTCCAGCTAAGATTAGAAAGATTATTTGAACTGTTAAACACACCAAGAGTTACATGACATAATGTGGCTTAATATAGCCAAAGCAAATCGTTAGTATGTTTCGCAATGGTGCGGGTTTTGTAAGGTTTTTGTGTCTATTGCTAAGTGTTCTTAAATCATTTAATTATTAGGAAAAGAACACAACATTTTCGTCATGATTATTATAAGCCTGTATTATTATAAAATATGTGTATTCACGCAAAATACGCGCTAGTCGTGGAGTTGCAGAAAATAGAGCCTATCATGGGTCGAAACCTTTAACTATTAACCTTTTAAGCCTGTATCACTTAAACAAACAATAAAATACGAGTATACAACATTATTTATTTAATTGTCTCTACAACGTCGGTGCTATGAGTATAACTTCCTTTTCTTAAATCTATTTATGTCTACCCCTTATCGTTCCTTAAGATCTTAAGTGATAGGGATTCCGACAAACATATACAAAGTATTAAATTACATGAAGAGCCTCTCTTCTAAGGGCTCTCTATATTGCATTATTCTATTACAAAATATAAAACTAGCAACGTTTGCTTTAACGTTGATGCTATTTTTTAACAGAATTGATAGGATTATGTAGTAGCCACGTACTTGGGGTTATTCATAGAAAATATAAATGGTGTTAGTTAAAAGCCTGCTAATGGCGGCCAGTAAACTATTTGAATTATCGCTTGCAAGGATACTTCGGGAGAATTGTAATATTAACTGAAACTAGTAGAAAAATGGACAGATAAAGTTGTAATATTTAGATGTTCGTTAAATATTAAAACATAATCGTTTTATGTTAACAACGGAGCGCAGTATTCTGATGGTAAATTTGTAAACCAAATAAACTACAAACTTACCCAGTTTAATGTCAACGATGTTGACACGAAAATGCTTTTCGGGGTTTGTGAATAACTGACGAATGTAACTTCTCGTAGTATTTTATTATGAAGTTATTTTTATCGTAAGCACTTAAGTTTTTAATTAAAAAAATATCGTTTGTTTGATGTTGCAAGTCCCCGATGAAATATACTTTTTATTTGCTTGATTTTTAAAAGTGTTATAGTTGTTAGTTGTTAACTTTTTCATTAACACAATTAAAGGTTTGTAAAAAATTGACGCTGGACCGATTCGTGTAAACAACAGTTATGCTGGAAATACATTTTTTTATTTACGGGCGTTTATTTACGGAGTTGTGAACGCACGATATTTCCAAATATATTTCTTTAGTTGGTTTAGTTAAAAAGATCGTTGTGATTAATAATAGAAAAATACAAAAATACTCGTGCCTATTGCTATTTTATTACTAACAAATCAATAAGTAAACCAAACCTATCGCCGCGCCGTTGTGTTATTTGATCTCTGGATTCCGAGATTGTCCTTGTATATAAATATTTGTAATATTTTATTTATTGTAACATCCTGTATTCTGTAACCAAACGTTTATTGACATCCGTAATCAATGTTCATTTCACACAAGTTTCGACATGTTTGTAAGTTACATTTGCGATTCTATTTTAGTTTGTATTGACATATAACTTATGATTTATGATAGTGTAAAATCAAATGCGCAATCAATGAGAATATAAAATAACAAGTTATCGAAATAGCCGTTGACCTAGTATTTGAAAATGAACTGAACGGACGCGGTAGTATCCAATATTTATGTAGTTTACAATTCACTTTACTATTGCTCATATTTTATTCACTCACAACTGCGTGTAATGTATGTATTCAAATATTTTTGGATAATAACCGAATGCTCATATTTAGTGAGGGTTTAACATAACGATTGTACATGCCGAGTTGAAAATCACTGGAGGAAGAGAGTTTAAAAAGGGCTTGGGTCAGCCTATTTTTAATGCATTTTTTCTTTTTACAATACTGCCTATTGTATAAATGCGCCTAGTTAATGTCTCACAGTTCTTCCTTACCATAGGCGGATTTCTCATTTACGGGAGCCATCGTTTTCCCGCCGATTAACGAGAAATCATCTATTAACTATTAAATGCTTTAAATTACTGGTAAAACAATGATTTTCAGAATAATTAATTCATTATATTTGGAGTGATGGGCAGGAGTCGTGCTTTGTTAGCATTGTGTCGGCCGTGTCAGTAACAAACGTGTGGGCTTGAGAGCGACGCCTGACGCGTTTGACGCGAATCCAGTTAGCATTGACAAAGCTTTGCGTCAAATTGACTTCGTGACGTTAGTTTTGATAGAAGCGTAACTTCGGTCCCAATAAAATGATTTATGGAAAACTATTCGGTTTATTTTGATATCGAAACTGGCAAAAGGTTTTCTTATATTGACGTGTTATTTGTTTAGTGAAATAAGGTCGTAAATGCGATTCTGGCTGCGTTGACTATATTTTTATATTAAAATTGCGTGTGAATATTGTTGTTTGTTTTCTTGTATATTTAAATTGTTTTATTACTCGAGTGTTTTATATAATTTCTGTTATCTTCATTCGATTCGCGTTAGCAATTAAAACTTTTTATCGCCAAGTGTATAATATCGCGTATTCACATAAAAAGTCCGTTTGTTCGTCATTTATTAACAACGTAATTGTCTTGTAGCAGTTTGTCTGACGTCAATGTTAGCTTCGCAACAGTTTAGTGTTAAAGTCCAGCTCAGCAGACTGCAGCTATTCTAAAAATATCATCAAAACAATTTGCTTTCAATGTTGGTTAGCGGATAAACAATTAGCTATCCTTCTTTTCTAGTTCAATTAATTGAAATTATACGTAATAATCTCATAATTTATTTGTTACGTTCTATATTGACATTAATAGCCATCTTTCTTTAGTTTTTGCATTCCCTTGACAAACTTGTACGTTTTTTAAATAGCCGGTGAGTAGTGAATAATTAATTATAAATTAATTATTAATTAAAGAATACTTAAGTATTCCTTCTGATGTAAAGATTAATTGCTCATTGATATTGCAATACAAAATAAATGTACATATAATAGCTACTCTATGTGAAAATCATTCCCTGCTATGATAATACGTAATGGTGCGTAGGTTTGCGTTTCCGGATCTATAAACGTCGGCTCGGATTTTCCATTGAAATTTCATGGTTTGAGATTTAATGTTTGTGTATTATTTCTCTATAAAATTGCACTGCTTATATTCCTTTCCTGATTTATTCAGGACAAATAAATAAAAGATCAGGAACTGTAAAGGTAATGTAAAGCTTTCACTGTTTTAATACGAGTATGTCTACGAACCGTGAAATTTCACTGCAATGATACTTGTAACTGTAGTACTAAATATGACATTTTTTAAATATTATAAAGTGGCAATCGAGTAAGCGACCGCTGGCCAAAGACATCTGCAATTGCAGTTGCGTTATTCCTGTGTACAGTAGACATCCACGTTTAATGAAGATGTAGTCAATGTAGAGTCACATTTCAGAGGTGAGCAGAGTGACGCAGCCAGGTTGTCAATTGTTTGTTGAACGCATTATCAAAGACAAAGATAACTGTTCCACTCGAACGCGTGGGATGTTGGCTACAATACTATGGAAATTATTATAAATTTATAACTCATATAAATCAATAAAATCCAAGGCGTAGGTAGAAATGGTAATGGAACGAGTTCGAATGAAATATTGTCTTAAAATCAAATTAAAATGATAAAAAAACTACAAATAGAAATTAATTACTTATTCATCATTTTAACACGTTATCCAGTTATTAAGTAGTGAGTATCCTTTATGTTAAATTATGAGTTACATTTAATCTTTTAATTCTTTCTTAAAGTGTTCGTGTGTTTAAATGTTGCAATAATCAAGCTATCAATATGCGCGTTGTTGCTTCCACGTAATACATCATTGTCTGGTTAGTTTGCTGCCGCTCAAAATATATTCAGCGGCTCTAACATCTCGGATGATCTTTGAACGTTTGAAAGCGGAATAAATCTTGATCGAAGCTGTCAGAATTTTAGTCATACATATTACGTTTGAGTTCATTGTATGAATTACATGAGATGAAAATATGACTTGTAATGATTTTAAAGAAATAAGAGAGAGCCCACACTTGAAAGTAACCGAACCTTAAACAATAAAATGTCTACTAGTTATATTTTTCGTGATTTGCTAGGTGAGTAGAATGGCCAAGGGCTTAATCCCATTCATAAGGCTTCAAAGGCATGGACAGGTTAATAAAAGGAAAGATATAACAATACCTCTTCATGCTTACATTTTCATTACAAATTATTTTGTATTTATTTATACTATTTTGGAGATACCCTGCACAAGGACCGACATTAAGTAAGGCCAAACAACTTCTTTAAAATTAAAATATAACTTAATTTAAAAAAGCAAAATAGTCAGAATTAACCTTAATTTATAAGAAATCATGATTATTATTTTTATATAAGTTTGTTTTTTTATTGCCTATATGTACCATTACTACTGTGAGATTAAGACGCGATGGTTAATGGAATGACTGACGAGCTAGTCAAAGACAGAACAAGGACATGTCTGCTTAGCCGCTGGCGATGTGGCTGCGAACTCCATTGTTCGACGTGATTCAATTTAGATAGTCACAAACTAATAGATTACTGACTATTGGTCAGTAATCTGTCTTAAATAATTATAATTGCGTCATCAGTGATACAATGAATTTTGGTTAAACAAATTATATCAAATCTGATGATGAAAATTGTTATTTGGTTTAATTAAAACAAATAGTTAGCTGCATACATAAAATTTATTATAAAAGCAATTCGTAAAATTCTTGAAAAGTGTTAGAAAATTATAATGTTTTGAATTATGTAGTAAGGAGAATTTAAAAAGTAAACAATTAAAAAATCGAGCTGGTCTACTTTTTAGTTCTTGGATGTCTGGCTCATTATTCTTTGAATTACCCTTTAAGTATTTATTTATAAAACAGGCAAACAGACCACGCGCCCTTGAACAAAAAAGATAACAAAGGGAGTAAAAATGTTCGATACTTTTCATGGAATTCTATTGAGGGTGAAGTATTGATTACTGCCAACTCCTTCATTAATAATTTGCTTAGAACTTGTAATTGTCTTTGTAATTAAGAGAGAATACACTATTATTTAGGTCGCTTTATGAAAGTTACATTCAAGTTTGATTGGACAAGTTTTTATTTCTCAAAGAAGTTGACAATATAAGTTTTAATACCATATATTTGTATCTATGAATATATACATACTTGCTGGGTTTCCGTAGAATACGTAGAAGTGTAAGCCCCTTTTCCGTGAACGTTGTAACTAATATGAAATGCCGGGGATAATTGGAGAAGGAGAAAATGTTCTGTGCTGACAAAGACAACATGTTACAACTTTAATGAAGTTTATTTTGTTTTACAAAATTAAAAACGTATATCATGAATATACCAACAGTTGCCGATTGGCAATCAAGCAAATGTTATTACAGCTTCGTTGTTCTCGGCTGAATCTCGGACATCATTGAATGTCGAATGTCATGATTCAAACACAATTTAAATTTAAAATTTTATTATTAATTTAAATATTAAAACATTTACACTTTTTATTAAATTTATACATTTAATAACATTTGTAGAATAAAGGCTCTACGCCGTAGCCGTATCTACGAGTATTCGTCAAACACTTTTAATTTAAAATACATTTTAACTTAACGAATGAAAAACAGAAAAGTTCTAAATATTTTATTAAATCTTAACACGAATTAATATACTATATCTAGTTTTATTGTTTTTTTTATTATTAAAAAATATTACCTTGAAATTCATCAAAATTTTCCACGGACTTGCCTAAATCAATGTGTACATACGTGTTTTGTTTTCTATTGTTAAAAGTTAAGTGATGGATAATGTTTCCATTTTCATTATTGCTCGAAATACGTTGGTAAAGTTAAAATGTTTGTTGGCTTCAGATTTTGTGAAATTTTGTAGGTTTGTATATTTCTCATCAGAAACTGTCAGACTTATAATTGATTGTGTAAATGAAACCTAAAATATTAAATTGAGGCGAGTGAGAGCTCCGTGTGATACAAAGTTAATTAATTGTAAACTGTATCTTATTTAACCGTTCCTGTGGAAAAATATATAGCAATTGTTTTTCACTGAGTTGAATCGGCTGCAAAAATACCAGGTGGCTAGTTATAAAGTAGGTTTAGATCGAAACATATCCAAAGTTTTCACACAGCGATGCTTAACTTATTTAGATTTAGTAAAAATACCGAGATAGTTATAATCACTATTTCTATTAATGTAATTTCTATTAAAAGTCGTAAAGGTTTATTTTTTATAATATCAAAAAGGAAGCTTATAATTCTATTGCTACGTTTCAATGAGTGATTGATTCTAAGGCATGCGAATTAACTTTTAATAGATGGGAGGGGAAAAATCAATACTGCGAGTGTGTTTGAAATGTTATTTAGTCACGTCAGCGCGCCCGCGGTACGCGGGGACACTTAAAAAATATAAACATCAGAACAAGTCTTCTGGAATGTTCTGTTCGTGTTAGAGTAAAAGGTAAACTTCATTGAAAATCAATTGCCATCATGCTTAACATTGCCTTGTTGTTTTCGAGATTAAGATTTCTGTCAGCTATCTTTTTAATATTTTCTATGCAGCATTTCTTTTTATTATTTTAACATGAGTCTTACAATCTGAATACGTAACGTATGTAGGTACATATATGTAGAATGTTTATGTATTGTATGTGAGCCTAAAATAATCCGTTGTTTTGTTCATTATGTGACATAAAAAAGCTATTCATAGTCCTCATAAATATCGTTGAAGTTGTTTTATCATTTTCTTTTTAAAGGGGCACTTCGTTATATTATTGTTACGGCTGGTTAAAAAATAACAACAAAGGAAAAGTACAATCTAATATAATCTGGCTCTTCGTTCGCGCGCACTTAAGCCTGATTTATGACCGAAAAAATGTTAGGTAAATTTTTGAAACAGCCCGTCTCTTTAACTGCTTTACTGTATTTGACAATGTTATTATTTTTGAGCACAAGAAAATGCTCGTTTACCCCTTAATATCTCGTTGCTCGCGTACTTATTGCCAGAAATTTAAAATGTGCAAATAAGTAGGTTATGTAGAGTTAGTGGATGGACATTATTTAAATAGTGCTATTTTTTTATTAAATTATGAGGCTTCGAAAGATAACTAAGCTGAACTTCAATCACTTTTTTTACTTAATTAGTATAGTGCTAAGTAAAGTTTTCTGTAAACTGGACCGATTTACGAGGTCTGTTTTAAGGAAAAATATAACAAAAGAGAGCGAAATCGAGTGTACGCAAGTAAATTATTCGTGAATATTTAATATTCGGTTATTATTTTTGCTCAGTTAGTTAAAAACGAATTGAAATGTCAAAGAATGTTTTCACAGGAAAAAGAAAAATTAATTGCGGTTCGAAGGAAATGAAGCAAAAAGATAACCGCGGGATGCTTAAGTTACACAATTACTTATTCCGTTTCATATTAAACAATTTATATAATTTCTTTCTATCGCATTTTTCTCCTGTTGTCTGCATCTTTGAACAATAAAAGGGAGCACTTAGAAATCCTTTTAGCGTATACACTTTGTCTAACATATAAAATTTATTCTAGAACATTTAATTTTTTACTTACTACGATATTCTTTTGTTGTTTTTCTTAATGGTATAAATAGATTTGTGATACCCTCTTAAATTATTTCGATAAGAAATGGAACCTTACAACCTGCGAATAGATTTAATATCTACACTAATTTCAAACCTACAAGGATGCTTATTTTGTTTGAAAAATAAAAGAACAGTCCAAATGTAATATAATGATTTTTAGTGATGTAAAGGAATTCGTCGAATTACGAAAAAAGGGATTTCATTTTGCCTAATGTTTCGCAAGTAATGAAAAAGTAAAAGAGAACATTGTTTTTTCTGAGTGAATTGAAAATTCGATTGACGGAATTAGAATTGTATTTCACAATGTGCGTAAAAGTTATTTGCGAATACGTAAAAAGGAATACTGAAATTATTGGTTTTAAAATACACGTAAGAAATAATTTTACTTGGTATTACATATAACCCATATTCATTACAATACAGACACCTTTGTGGCCCTTTTTAAATAAATTGCGAAATTGATGAAATTGAGACGATTGAAGATAATGTAGTCCCATTTTTACTTTAATCGAATTTCCAATAGGTAAAAAATGACGGGAAAATTATAAAACCATTTAAAAGGATTGATTATAAAGAACGCGGATGAAGTTTTAATAATGCTATCAGAGTATTCCAGTAAAATGTGTTGAATTTACCAAAGCTATTGATAGAACAGAGAGTTTATTGTACTTTGGTTTCCTCTACTGCCCGACAGATGAAAATATAATTGCTATACTGGCTATTTCGAGTACTGAATATTTCAACATATCGTAAAATACTGATGGTGAGATTCTAGGTGTTAAATTGGTGGCCTTGGACTTTATATACCCAATAGAGTAAAATGACATATAAAATGGCTACTTTTAGCATTTACTTTATTAATAACTTTTCATATTTGCTTCGGTAAACATTGTTTAAAATGATCATTACAAAAATTATAATATTATTTTTATTAGACACGCTTATTACTAGGCTTCTAATATTAATACTCGTCTCTTGACATGTTTTTTTAATAAGCGAATAGTACACCTGAAAAAGGTCGTTAAATCTCTCCGATATTGAGATCGCTGGCGCTTGCTAAAATATTCAATATCTTGACGAAATCCTTTGTCGAGCGACAGGTGTCCTGTTTACGCACTACCGCCCTCTACGTACAGACTTAAGCTGCCTTCAATAACAATACTCGTGTTCGAGACGATTATACAAACATGTCTAAGTTATTTACGGCGTTTCCAATAGTACCAACATGTACTGAAAACAAAAGTGTATTAGAGTACATTAAATACATGTAGATAGTCGAATCCAGGGAATTAGTGTGTAGTGTGTAGGTTCGACCCATGATGTGGTCCATTTTTCCAGCTCCATATCTTTGAACTTCTTCGCCGATATTAATTATTGCAGGGAATTTATTTATTTATTTCTATCCGGAATATTTTTCTCTTAAAATACCATAAACTTTATTCGTAATTAGTAGTACGAAACAAACAAGGTAAGTTTGTCAGTCGTACCATCCAATCATTCTTACCCTTTTTACTCGATTACTCGTACTTTCGAAATCCAGAGCAGCATCCTATCTCTACACTTTTTATTTTACGTTTACGAAAATAAAAATAAATATTATAAGATACATCGACCGCAATGTTTTTTTTGCATATCCTTTAAATCAAAACTGATTTAAAATACATGGTCACAAGAGAGATATCTCTTGTGACCATTTAAAATTATTGTAAACCAGTTGTCCTTAAGCTAACTTGCATAATATAAGTACGAATAGTTTGATTTTCTTTTAATATATAAAATGGAAATAAGTATACTTTAATTCAGCACACGTACACACAAATGCCTGACTTCCACGCAATGCGGTAGCTGACCACAGGAGAAACTAGAATTATTTGTTGGCAGGCTTTTACCTCTGGGGAGATAAATGTTTTTACATCGGGGCAATCTCTAATTGCTCTTTCAATGTTTTATCTCTGCGAATAAGTTCAGTTAAATTTATTTCTATGTATTTCCACATCAAGCCGCTCAGGTTTCGGTAACGTGTATAATACTGTAAGCTGATGAAATACGATATACTATTAAACATGATAAAAATAGTTACAGATTGTTTGATTGTGAATTTCCATTGGTGTAACGCTCGTGTAAATCTTATTGTTATAATTCATTTCGGAAGTGGTTCAAGCTTGCTTAGTATGATAGATAATAATGTGTTGGTACTCGTATATTATATGTATTGTTAACTGAATAATTGATTAATAAATAGCAAAAATATACTATTATTTTTAGTTCAATAAGAAACCCCTTTTTTCTTCGGCCTGTTGAAATTCGATCCTCTATAAATAATGTATTGATATTGTCTGCTTCCCCTCCATTATGGCGACGGCGACGTCTAAATGGGAGGGCGGTATCGAAAATAGTATCCGAGTTTTCCGTTGTTATACGAAGGACGTGTCTCATCTCTCGGCGTAGGAATCGCGCTAATGAGACTACAAACAACCTCCACGCTGACAAGTAAATGTCTAGACATGTAGAGGTCACATAGCCTTTTTGTATCGTATATAAGTATACAACGAGCTTTTGTCGTTGAATTGAAGAAAATAATTAAATAAAAACAATATACGCCTACGCCACGCGGGGAGCTTTCCAACGATGAAAGAATTTGTCAAATCGTTTGAGTAGTTTCGCAGCCTATTCAATGCAAAGAAATAATTAAATCTTTGCTCTTTATAATATTAGTATAGGTACTAGCGACCCGCCCCGGCTTCGCACGGGTGCAAAAAGTAAGCGCTAAAAATGTGTTAATTTACAACATATTAAAAATCTCTAAATTATCAGTGTTACTCTACTATGTTGTGAATGTACAATATTATACATGAAAACCTTCCTTATGAATCTATCTATCTCTATCTATTAAAAAAAACCGCATGAAAATCCGTATAAAATATAAAAAATCGTTATTGTTTTATACTATGTTAGGATAATATAGCCTACGCAGTGGTCCTTCGAGCCGGATCTGAACCAGCTACTTATGTATACCTGCAACTTTTAAAACGTAGATTTATCTTACACTATTGTTACACCACAACTCTTAACTCGTTTACTAAAAGTGTAAATTATTTGTATTTGTATTTGTGTTTTCTAGGTAAAAGATACTCGACTTATTCTTTGAAATATTCCTCTTGTGATCTTTTACCCAAGAGACAGAGCTTTAAATTCCAGCATATTTCATTTTATAGATTTTACTCACCCTTCTCCAAAATTCATACGAATATGTTTGCTTACATTTTTCACGGCGAATATTCTTTGTCTTAGATATACAATATTTATCGTGACAGAGTAAAATATGAATAGCGTTGTTCATTCGAAAATATCAAGAATGCTTCATATTGTTAGAATGGATATTAAAATGCGACGGCTATGTTTTAACATCGTGCTCTATTTTAAAGCGTGTGAAAAAATGCATATGTGAAAGTCAGTGAAAGTCTCTTTTGCCTTGGAATATGAAAAATGTTAGTTTTTATTCACATTGTACAAATAATAAATGTTAGTTCCTTCGTTATTCAGCTATTGTATGCTATGTAGAATAATATCTAAAAACATTCATTCTTTTATGGTCTTGATGGTGCTAATGATGCAGACTCTGTCTCCGATAAGTACATTTTAAAGTAACCTACTTTAAGAGGAACTCTACCACATGATTATTGTTTATTCTAAATCAAAATGTCTAACTAATTATTATGATAAGAAGAAGAATGTCACGTGCATGACACACGCAATTATTGATTATTTGAACCATGTAGAGCTGACGATAAAAATGAAATAAATTAGTAAATTTCACCACAAAGGAATTCAAATACTGGACTAGTGTATTTGAAACAAAAAGAATTGAGTAAACACGCGACTTGTCTAGCTGAAACCTTTTGAAATAGGCTTTGTGTATTGTTTTATTCCACTGGAGCTTCTGTTATACAAGAGAACAAAGTTTCGAGGCACAAACCTTGTTTACTTTGAAATACAGTCAATTCCGACAAAATTACAAAATAGTGGCCATGTTACTTTTGTAAGGGAACATTTTAATTAACGTTTATAATAATTTTGAGACATGGAAGTCTGTCTATTCATTTTCTTATGAAACAAGAGTAAAATAAGTTAAACAAGTTCATAAAAAATGTATTTGATTAATAATTTCCGAAGCAAACTCCTACCAGTATCCGTATATTATAAATTAACTTTTCCTCAAATTGTTTGATTGAATAAGTTATAACAATTAAGAGTGATCGGTTCCGCCGCCGCTGCCGGCTGATTATTGATCCGAGCAATAGAGCCTGAGCTTTGAATAAATAAACCTTCCTCCGAACAATACGTGAATAAAGTTACGATTTGTTTCTCTTTAATCATACGGTCCGGGCTAATGAATGAATAATAAAAATAACGATCTCTAATTACAATCCAATGAATGAATTACAATAGAATACTTAATTAGATGTAGGCAGAGGTAGGTACACTATGACCTACAATACTAACACAATTTACCATATTACCTATTTAGTAATTGGAGGACAGGCGATTTTATACAGTTTATTTTACTCATACGAATTCGCTGCTGCTTCAGAGCATACATGTACTTGTATGTCTTAATTTAGTACCCACTTAAACCTTGTTCGCACCAAGATAGTATTTAAGTCGAGAAGCAAGTAGCAACTATCCGAACAAAGGATTTGCTAATCTACTCTATTAAAATGTTGCAGTTCGGACACTTTTAGTTACATTAATTGCTACTTGACTAAAGTACTATCCTGGTGGGTACAAGACTTAAAACAAGTTAAGTTTGTTAAGTTGCTGGAAGTTGCTATTTTATTTCTATGCGACGAGTGCAAATGCGGTGGAAATGTGAACAGGAAAACAGGTAAACGCCTGCTCGTTCAAAAGTTATTATTGGCGCACTAGAGACATCTCTCGTCAACCGGAAATGCTTAGGAAAATAAAATGTACAAACAGGTAATAAGTTTTTCTGTAATGCACTTTTTCCTTCTACAGCCCTGGCTCGATGTTACTGATAAGAGTTACGTTTGTTATAAATGTTATAGGGCAAATAATTAAAAATAATTTAAAGGTTTTGCTGTGAAATGGTTTGTAATGTCATGGAAAATAAAGACTACTTAACATGTTAACCCAAATTTCTTATCCATTGACTTGTAGATACTAAGGAAAAATAATTGTCTTACATTTAATGTAAATCCTTACACACCATTCTGAAGATACTACGAGCAGTTAATATTTTCCAAGATTGTTATGAATAGAAATAGCAAAACAAACCAAGAATTAATACTTAAGCTTTTAGAGCTTAATCGTAACCTTTGACACGCACATGAAGAATATATTTCAATTTAACGTTTATCCTATGAAGAGCCTTAGCTGAACGTGTTTACAAATAAAATGCTCTGAATTTAAACGGACTACAGTTGTCGCTATTCAATACGTTCTATTGTGTATTGTATTGTAATTCTTTAGAACTTTGAATAGATTTATTCGTAAATCGTTTACATTATTGATGTGCATCGTCACGTGGGATATTACAGTAGGTATGTTTTGTGTAGTAGTAGTAGTAGTAGGGTGCTATGTTTCCGCAACTCCACGACTGGCGCGTATTTTGCGTATTTATAAATTAAATTTACAAAATAAAATGTTTTAAATTAAAGGATGTTTGTTTTGATACTTTTATATACGTTTCTCCGGTGAACTAAAGTAACATTCCAAGCGCAGGTTTCCGTTTCCGGTAGGAGTCCTTGAGCTAAGTTACGCTCAAGAGTGCAGTCGGTTCGCATTCCAGGAAAACTGTGAAGATTTGTTCTATGTTTATTGCAGCCATTTACATCCAGTTCGGTTAAAGGTTAAAGGTTTCGACCCATGATGGGCTTCATTTTCCGCCACTTCACGACTAGGGCGTATTTTGCGTGAATACACATGTCTTTGAATTTCTTCGCCGATATGTGCAGGTTGCATCACGGTGTTTTTCTTCACCTAAGAGCGTCGGTAAATATGTACATATGAAAATCGAAAAACACATTGGTACTTGGCTTGATTCGAACTCGGGACCTGCAGTTTACAAGTCAAGAGCGTTTAATTGTTTGCTTTGCTGAAATCGTAATAATTATAATATAAATATTAAAGTTAGGTAGACCTACGTCTTTTACGGACAAATATAACATTAGTAGAATATTGACATTAATAAAAGACAAAAAACACAAACAAGTCTTGACTTAAAAAGTAAAGTCGCGTTAAGGGATTTGCACTTTTTGTTCCTATTCATATATCAGATTGTACGTAAAAGCTTGTATAAAATTGGTGTTATTTAGATACGGGGTACAGCTGTTGGTTGTTCTATCCAGACAGATGAGCCGAGTCGGTGTTCTGTTTTCTTTCCATAAATAGAGAGCTTTTATTTCGGACACCGGTGCTTTAACTTTTTCTGCTTTTTTCGTAAACTTTGATGTGTTAAATTGTAAATATGTTTTTTTATTCTATTACTTTAAATCATTGTAATATGAACAATATTTTATAAGGAAAATAAGTTTTTTTTTTTTTTGGTTTATCTACAATCAGTCATTAAAACTATAAGTAGATGTGAGGAACGATCAAGTTATTTTTTAGAGATATTCCTTCACCAAGGAACCTCCTCATTCAAAATGGTCCCAAAAGGGTCTATCTCTACATAATAGTAGCTCTTTTAAGCCTCCTTCTGTGACCACATTTGGGTAAGCCTGCAACCAAAGGATTGCTATGACCTGAGACTCTTGATTTATAGCGCTCGGCAACCAGCCTGAGCTCCTGTTGTACGGTATTCACCTTTAGAACGTCATGCACCTCTG
>QDHC01006109.1:546944-557973 GCA_013186455.1 Papilio dardanus tibullus
GACGATATAATATGTAAAATGTTTAAAAACGTTCATAAAATATTAAACTTTGTAAAAGTTTTTGTTCGTTTAAAACGTGGGATAAGTTTTGCAGTACTTATATACGCAATTTAACACGACCGTTATTAAAATAACATGAATCCTATAAATAAATACTGCATTCAGCATAGACATTAAATACACATACCATGTTTAAAGGTATACTGTGTCTATGATCGTCTCTTTTATGAAATAAATTGTATTCGTATCGTTTTCCTCGTCTTTTCTCACTACAACTAGAGATCAGTGAAGCACATCTTTCTGAAAACAGATCGTTTTATCCCTTTTCAATGACACTTTAAGTTTATCAATAAATCTCTAACGTAAAAACCGTCAAAATAAAATTATATTTTTCATTACATATTTGATAATTATGTGTATCTTTTTATATTAATTGTTCAATTTTAAAGAAATATTACAGTTTTATGTTTTTAATACAGTATTAAACATGTGTTTTTCGTTTATTTTTTTGTATTGTGATGCATAAATAACGACGATACGAGCCGAAGTTGAAACAAACTCACATAATTGCTTCATGACAAATTTAACTTTTAACATCCAACTGCTGTTTGATTGTAAAACTGGATTCATGTTACTTTAACTTCAATTAACTCAATTTTCATGTATAGCAACCAATAATTTTGTTCAAGTTAATATTTTAGTAAATATCCCTTCTATTTATTTACATAACTATTTATTAAACTAACTAACAAATGGTATTTTTAAAGGAAGACAAAAACTGTAGATGTAATTATTTAAGTGGACGAAAAGACAAAAAATGAAACAAACAAAAGAAAGGATACTCATTTAAAGGTACTTAATAGGTGTATATTGTTGAAAACTTTTCCACGATAAAAACATTCTGAACTCAACGTTTATAAATTGTGTGATCAAGAACCCAATTGTATTATATTATAAGCCAAGGTAATATCATGTTGATTAATAGCAATTTAGTTAATTGAATGAAGCACGCTACACTTCTTGTTGCATAAAAGGGTTTTAATTTATCCCATAGTTATTGTTACAAAGAAAAACGTTAAATCGATTTTTAGCTTAGGAATGCGTTTTGATTAAATCGATGTATGGAACGTTTATAAATAGGAATTAATATTTCGAAATTAAATCGAGTTACCACTGTAAAATGAAATAAATATATTTGATGGAAATTAATATAATGACGACCTTTAAAACGTAACACAAAGAGTAAGGGACAATTATATATTAACGATGCTATTAAATTAATTAGACTATTAATTGTTTGAAGCAGAATTATATTACGGAGCTTGTATTCATTCGGGCACATTAATATAGAACTATTGTTTAATTTTTATCAAATGTATACTATTGTTATTTAAAATCAAACAGTAATAATAATAACTATTAGTAAAACATCATTTTGAAAATATTGTTATGGTATTGGATGTTATTATGAATGTCTGAATTAAGCCTTTTATTGTAGGCGCCAAGCTTAATTTTATGCAATCCAATTTTACTTTAACTCTTCACTTGAATTGAATAAAATTTGTTTTGCTCAGACTCGGGGGAGACCAAGAGGAAACCCTTTGAAGTTACGGACTGAAACATTCGCCTACTTAAACAACTTATTACACATAACCGGATATACGCTACGCTTAGTTTTAACGACATTCAAATAACTTTTTAAGGTAAAAGTTAAGGAAGCGGGAAGGGAAATTGTTGTAACTTTGTTATCACATTGTTAGAATACACTATGTTGAAATATTCTTACATCTTTTAGCTGTTTTCTTTACATTTATACGTTATCTTTTATAGCCGTCAAAGGACCATAGGGTAACATAATAAAGATCTGTTTAGCCAAAAGATTTTATCTACATTGTAAAGGGATATTAGTAAGTATAACTAAACATTTCTTATAAATATAAAAATAGTTAAGAAAATAACAATATTTTCATCACTATTTTTTGTACCTAAATAAATAAGAAACAAGAACTGTGAGGCAAAGAAATATTATGAGAACATTCCTTACACGATTATTAGAATTGTATAAAACGCCGGGACGGTTTCCGCTGTTTACGGCATTCCGACCACCGTCCGGCCTTCGTGGACAATAGAATACACGTTTATCTACAGCTCAAGTAAACTATTATATCTCTGATAAAATTGTTAGCTATAGAAAATGGAGTTTCACGTTCAATTTATTTATTTTAAATTAATTTTTAGTTCTCGTTGTTGTTGTTTTTCTCATAAATGAGATTGGATAAAGTAAAAAAGGAAAATTTAACATTTTTGCATAAAAAAATACTACGAATCTATATAACATTTGTAGCCGATACAACTTTTTTCTTATCGGATGAGTAGCAAACATCGTATTACCCTGTTAGATTGGTTTTGTGCTAAGTGACAATACACACGGTACCGCTTAGTGTATCAAGGGTCCAGTCTGACAAATGAGTTGGCAAACAGTCTGCGATGCGACGGCCTGTCTAATGACTTGTTTGCGTTCCCTGAGCTTCCCACTCTTGTGTCAAACACTCGTACATCGCTTGAATTCAAGTAATATTAAATATTTGATATTGCTACAAATTATTACACCAAACATTTTAATCGTTATATGCTTAAAAATAGAAGTATTTTTTACAATAATCCGGTTATATTTATTGGTATCATATACAAAAATAAAATAAAAAGTTAATCATGTAAGATGTTAAAGTGCAGATAGATGTTCCCGGTGTTCCGGTGTTCGTCAAGAGTTAATTTTATCGACGTATTCTGAGAGCAAACTTTGGCAAGCGATGTTTTGTTTATATGAAAGAAAAACATGAACTTAGTTACAGAGTTATTATTCTCGCTTCGTTATCTAAAGTTATATTATACCGAATTGAACTTCTATCTTCGATACTAATGCTGAAAGTTTATCATCGGAGCCTTCTGTTGGTACGCGCATCGGAAGTTTTTCACAAGTTGTTTAGCTATGAATTTGTTGTGTTAATGTGTTTCTTGATGTGTTCAGAATACTAATAGCTGTTTCCAAACAAGATAAACTACTTACATGACTTTTGGATTATTTTTCTTTGTCATAATATTTGGAACAGATATTTACTGAATCGAACATCGTTCCACTTTCAGAAAGTCCTAAGCCAAAGAGATAAGATTAATGATTGTTTAAGGATTGACTTATGTTTCAAGGATTGGTTGGTATTTAGACCAAGAGGTATAGCTATATAGCCCGAAGAAATATTAGAATGCCGCTTTTTATTTGTACCTAAGTAATTGTTAGTATGTTATAATTATTATATGCAGATGTCATTAATCGGTTGTTAGGAATGTATTTTTAACTCTTATTTAATCATGTTTAAAATTTCAACGATAGCTTTCTGCGCTTAAAATACAATAGTTTTTACTTTTCGTTACATTTTAAGTTAAAAATATAGACACGTTTTATTGCTAAGAATAGATACTTTTAAAGTTTTAATGATAATAACAAGTCAACGAGACGGCCCTTATTTCTTTACAAAAATAGTTTAGAAACTTTCGTTGAGATTTTTTTCTAATTAAACATTGACGATGCCATGAAAGCTTTAACTATAGACAGATTTGGAAGTTGGCTAGGCGTCCGTATGAATCGTTTGAATTTTCCACACGTACCAAAAATATCAGAAATAAAAATAAACATTATGTTTTTTCACAAAAACGATACCATATTTCTTCTTACACTAGATGTTAATTAAACAGTTTCACGCGTGAAAAGAGGCAATAAAGACTGGCGCATTAATCATATAAATCACGCAAAGGGGTGCTGAGGGTTAAAACTATTTTAGAGTTAAAAAAACATAAATATTTATGTTATGTTCGTAAATATTTATGTTTTTTTTACTCATAAAATCTTAATAATTTTATTATTGCACAAGTAAAATTAGTTGATTGTTAAATCCTAAGTTACTATGCTAATGCTATTTAATGTACCATTTTGAGGAAAAAAAAGCTAAAGACAAAAAAACCGTGTCTTTTAGGTTAGGTTTTCAGTCTTGACAAAAAAGTTTCACATTTTTACTTTACGAACAATCGAAAATTGGTTTTGATTAGCAATCTATCTCGTGTGTTTGTTCAAAGCGATGCTGTCGAACTAACGAAGCGACAAACTGTAGCTACCGAGCAAACTATCGCTTAGTTCTGCTTGTTTACTTTATACGTCTTTTAGATTCAATTTGGTCTGTTTGAGTATCTCTTCTTACTCCTCTTTGGATGATTTAATGTTTTATAATTAACATTTCGCTGTACTATTTTTTTAATTGCTAACTTTGGGACTTCCATTTCATTTTTTGCAATACTTTAAGGAACGAAAGCAATTTTTAATAAATATAACCAGATTCTTCTAATTCAGCAGTCTTTCTGTAAATCCTTATTTGTGATCATGAAAGACTTTATGCGTCGGGCACGTACCTTCGTATCCCTTTAACGAAGTAAGACGGACAACCTCATTACCAGTAATGGAGTATCCGATTTCTTTCACCAACCGCACGGGACACTGTTACGGTAATTAACTATTTAATATACGAATATCTTTAATAATAATTAGAAGTACCTACACGAGTTAAGTGCATGATTATTGCTAATGCTAATCTATGCCATAATGTCCTGTTTCAAAACAGTTGATTTGAAGGCAATTTACCACTGCTTTCATTGTAAAGAACTTTCTATGGGGCTAGTTTAAATGCCAAATAAACCCTTTAAAATATACATCTAAACCAAAAAAAAACATTAAAAAATTGTTCATGAAATTCTAAATAAATAAAGCTACGAAAATAGACTTCGAAATCCCCATTTCAATGTAAAAGCGAACATTAATTTATTTCGTAACACACCACTTCTTTGTTCGTTACACTTGTTTTCAATTGCCTTATTTCAATTCTTTTTTCTGTCAAAATTTGAATTTGTTCTATTAATATTACATTTGGCCAGTTTGCTATTGAAATAAAAAAATATTTCAGTTGCATTTTTGTTTTTGTTACTTTCGCTAACATTTTGATATATTTTTACGCAATGGTGTAAGTTTTGTTAAATGTTAAAATATTTTATAGAGATGTTAATAAACCTTTTTAACTTTGACGGTTATTTTAACGGGTAGTAAGTAATTCTTTAGACTGATTTTGTGTTTAGTGTCAGCTTGAAACTTAGCAGTTGTGACATTAAGAGGTTCGCAGACGCACTTGATTTAATTAAGTCCTCTAAAAGGTTGTCGAGCGCTCAGCGGATCCCGTCCTAAATATTGACGTTGATGAATAGACCAAGTTTCGGCAGAAGTGCTTTATTACACTTCGCACTTTTTCTTCATGAATTATTGTTACCATAAATTTTTATCGTCTTGAAATGCCTCATTAAACGCGTTAAAGAGTGTTTTGAAAATTAATATTTCAATTATTCTAAGCAACCACAATTCTATAGATTAGATTAGAAATCAAATAAATTTTTAACCTTTAACCTATAAATGGATTTACGAGAGGATGACAGCGCTTTTAATGTCATCGATTAATTTAAATAATTCGGCAGCAGCATTAGAAAAAATGTCCATGATCATGTTCTTTGCGTGAAATATGAAATGAACGTGAAAAATAATATCGTTTTGTAAATATATTATAAATAAATACGAGCTTGTCGTAATGAAAATTTAATGAGCAATGACTTTCAGACAAATATTTTAATTAATGTTAAAATTTCCCTTGAAACATTTATATTAAATGGCTACTTCGAATACTCCACATATCTGGAATCAATATTTTACGGTGTATGATTTCAGTGACAAATTGTACAAAGTTCTGCTTAATTGAGTTATATATTTGTAATAAGGTTTGAAGCAGGTCGAGAGGGCTATTTACGAAATGTGTCAACATGATCGTTGGAAAAGAAAGTTTCCTATAGGAATTGCCATGATTTTATACATTTTATGAATACATGGCGAACCTTCTAAAAAGCTTAAAAAATTCGATAGTATTGGTATTTAAAAAAAATGTCTCATTTCCAGGACTTCGTCAGTACCAAATCAGGAGATAAAAGACAGAATACATTACGAAACATAGTGGCAGTTGTATGACGATAAGTTTATGTTTGAATTGTTGAGATTAGTCGTTGTAGGAAGCTAGTTACTGCCCGTTTAGGTAATAACAGCATACGATCTGATAATTGTTTATGTGGTAGTGTTGAGGCGGGGACGGCGGGGCGGGCGGGGCGCGCGGGCGACATGAGCGGCGCGCCGCCCCGCCGGCATGCACAGGCTGCGCACCACTTTCACGCGATCCCGCACGCCCACTCCGGCAGACATGAAGACGCAAAGCAGCCTCGAGGTGCCCAAGCAGGTGATTATCAATAAACCATAAATAAACTGGCCTACTATTTGCATTAGCACCATATTCAACATATATACTGTCCGCCACATATTTAGTTGGTTACAAAGTGACGGACGACGAATCCGTCTGCCAGAAGCCTCATCGAAGTGTGGATCTTGTTTGAAAGCACAGCACAAACATAAAGAAATCGATTAAATAGGTCTTTACTTTGCTGCCATTTCAGGCGCTTTGGTTGAATAGCCATTCGTTCCATGAATAATGTTGTGACAATCCATCAGAATTTTCCTTTTCTTGACCAACTTTAAAAAAACAATTGATGCCACGTTAGTCCTACTTAGAGTTCGAAGTAGTAATTAATATTTATGAATCATCGTTTGCAGCTCGCATTGAATTCCCTTTAGTGAGCGAGCTGCTCCGACCGCAAACACGATTGGTCCTTCCCAATCTCATTATCACGTCCTAAATAAATAATGGAGTTTTCTCGAGTCACCTAATGAACTGTTTTAGATGGCGTTTTGGCCAAAACCCGAGAGGGCTTAATGATCCGATCGCACTAATGGCACATCTAAACTTTTCGTGTTTTACCCCTAAGTAATTTGTTAAGTACGAAAATAACGGTATTTTAACAGAACTGAAAAAGGTCAACTCTTAAAAGCATTTATCGTATTCTTCTTTTTCTGAGTTGTTTATATTTACAAATTATTTTTTATTACCTGTAAACAAGTCCGTGGTGATGAAAGTATAAATGAAGTCGGATTGAATTAAATCGATGTACTTAAATATCATTTTATTAAAATTGTCTATCACGAGATAGTGGTAGTGTATATGATATCGTACCTCGTGCCCTAGTTTATAAAAATATAAAATGTGTTTAAAGAGAAACATTCTCTTTGTATTAAACAAGTAAAGGCAATGTCAACGATTCGATATCCATATCGCTTTGTGTTCAGTCACTGAGCAGAATCAATGCACAATCTCTAAATATTCTAATATTAGCACATTCTTCTTGTGTGATACAAGAATCTTATATCCTCTTATAAGTCGTGACTGTTAGAAATATTCCCTTTCTTTTACTTCACACTATAGTTCTTTTCTGTCAAAATATATCGTTTAATGTTAAATGAAGCAGGAAAGCTTCTTGCCTCATTTCGTACCTCTCGCTTTGTCATGCTTAATAGTACGGATTAAACCACAGAACTGCTTAAATTGCTAGATTAACTGAATATTTTAATTCGTCGTTAACTTACAAAAAAAAAACATTTTGTAATTTATGTTCTGGAACCGTAACACATGTACAAATAAGTAGGTAATTAAAAGCTTCGTTTTTTAATTAAAACCCTAATATTTTAGTATTGTATTGTATTGTAGTAGTATCGACCCAGGATATGCTTAATTTTCCGCAACTCCACGACTAGCGCGTATTTTGCGTGACTTCAATGTTCTAGTATTGTACATATTGGTTTATGTTGTACTCGTAGGTGCGATCTGCGTCATTCGATGAGATCCAGCTGGAGGGGCGCGGGCCGGGCGGCGGCGGCCTGCTGGCGGTGCCGCAGCCCGGCGCGCGCAGCCGCTCCTTTGACTCTGCCGGCTCTGACGACTCAGGCACTTATCTCGAGGTAAGAATATCACGAATGCAGTATCACAAATGCGCACTCGACCGGTGCAATACCACGACCACACAGAAGACAGGCGCAAGTGGAATTATTTTCGGGTTACAAATGAGTGTAATGTCAGTTACCCATTTTCGACCCTGTAGGTAATGGAAAAAATATTCATATCTGCACTAATGATCTTCAATGTAATTGACGATACCGAGGCATGGTTTTCAACCCCTTACTTTTCTCAAACTCCAGTCTTTAAGTTCAGTATCCTGTTATATAAGATGTAATAAAATAAAATCCTATAAAGTATCAGAAATTGAAGAAAATTAAAACTTTTGTCAGTGCTTCCAAGCGTTCTCTTTCAATTAACTTTATTGAATTGTAACTAAGTGAATAGAATTAACGCGCAAAAGTATCAATTGATATCGAAGAACAAAATTAAGTAATTCAGTAATTTATTGCTCTTTTCAAGAAATTGTTAACTGAAGATATGGCTACTTATAAAGCAAAAATTTGAATGTTACGAGGTCCAATGTGATAGAAGAAATAAAGTGCTATTCGATGGTAAAATATCAAAGCAGATGGCCAACCCTTGTCACTGGCATTTTGTTCAAAAGCTTATAGGGATTGATTTGACAGTTGATTCCGGTAACACTAAAGAGACACGAGAGATTTTTGACAGTTTCATTTAAAAGGTTTTAAATAACTTTTTTAAGTAAATTATTTTAATAATATTCTCTTTATTTGTACAGGTTCCACGTCTTTGGTCCAGACGTAGATCTGGCAAGGGCACGCCGCCGCCATGCGTGCACTGCCGGCACATGGAGACGTGGCTGGCGCGCCGCAGCGAGGAGCGCACCACGCCCGACCGCCCGCCCGCCTCCTCCTCTGCCGAGGACGACGACGACGACGACGACAGCGAGACTGACTCTCCGAGAGTTCTCCTGGCTCCAGTGCCACCGCCCAGGACTTTGCTCCCATCGCCACAGTCGCCGCCGCCCTCGCTCGGTGCACCATCCTTTGAATTGCAACCACCCAGCGATGAACCACCTACTCTGCCACAAAGACGAAAGTCCATATCCAGACAAGAAGCTTTTTTCGTTGAGCCGACTGGAAGTTCTTTAGAAAATGTTAGAGCGTCTGAACAGGATGCCAACGATTCCGCGAGAGATACGTTCGTGCACGACATATACCTCGCCGTGCCCGAGTTAAAACGTGACCGCGCCGCCTCCGTCGATTCGTGTTTCTCAAAAGTTTCGGGCGGTGCTCGCGCAGAGGAACTGAGCGGCACAGGTGACTCGTTGGCAGTGCCCGGTAATAACTTGCGTTCGCGATCCGTGGATATTGTGCTCCCGACCGCGGAGCAAAGCCGCTACAAGGCGCTCGCGCTTACCTCCTCGCAGACACCGGCATCTCTACAGCATCAGGGAGCTCAAGAGGGGGATGTTATTATTATACAACCTCTCGACGAAAGGTCAGTAAATGAAGAAATTAATAAAAAATGCTTTATACTGTTTTGTTTTCTTTTATTTTAATCTGTTATTTTCCTTTAGGGACTGTTATTTTGTTTTTGTCGCATGCTTTTTTCACAGACTATTCATTGCCTTGTACTTTGTACAACGAATGTGTATTATGAGTAGTAAACCATATTTTTTTAAACTTGATTATGCTTTTTTAAAATGTTATAAATACATTGGACTTTATCAAGATTTCTGCTGTTTTAGCCTATGTTATCATTATTACTTTTTTATTTATTACTTTGCCGCTTTCGTTTCTTACTTTAGATGTTTAAATATAGGAAAATATGCGTCACTTTATAGACTAACTTATCTCATTAAACATGGATTCATAGAGTAAAAAAATAAATCATTAACTACGAAAAAACGAGAAATTTGAGAAAATTTTCCCCAGAAAATTTTGTGGAAATTTGTAAGGTAAATGGTGGCTACACTGTACACGTAGGTATTACTATATTAGTATTAATGCGTAAAAATAATGGATGGATTGTTAGAAGATATCTCCAGAACGGGTTAACGGATTACGATGAAAAGAATATAAAATATAGGCTACTAATCCAAACTGGATTATTTCATTCCGCATGGGCGAAATCACGGGAGACAGTTAGTATCAAGCTCACAACCGTAAAGAACTGGCAATCAGAAAGTTTCCTTTAATGTGAGCTTATGAATTTTCTAGATAAGTAACTTTTTGCTCGTGTTTACTTCGCGGTGATGGATGGCCGTAAAAAGAATGTTCGTCCTCTGCTTAAAATATACATTTCTTTTATAAACCTTATACAGAGTTTACGTCAGCTGTTGTATATTTTCAACGTTTGACAGTTCAGGACTGACGAAAACAAAGTGAAGCGGTGACAAGTTTTTCTTATTACCTTTACCGTGTAGTTAAACAACAATACATATCAAATCTCTATAAGGGAGAATCATTCTCTGGTCCCGGCGGACAACCTTCATATGCAAAAACCTGATTACAGAGACACCTCTGTAAGCGAGACAAATCTTATCCAGATTCGACTGTAGATAATAATATTTTTAAGGTGTTGTATTGTGATACTTATAACAATTGTTACAAGATAAATTACTAAGAGAAACGTTAGAGTTCAGTATAAAGTGTAAATAGGATTCACTGATTCAATTACTAAAGTTAATCGAAAACTTAAAGCTTTCAAAACATGATCTCTAATTCTACTGAACATCTCTTTGATCTCTTTATTGTTTCAATTTCATTCTACAGAATATATTCTATTTTATATTAATAATCAATTTAAAGAGGTTGTTTGAAATTTTATGTTATGGATTTTCACTGGAAATTATTCATATAAAATTCAAAATAGATTCGTAACTCTTTTATAACTTTAGATCCATTTGTTATGCTTTTATCAAGTAGAATAAACTTTAAGAAGAGAGAATTTTACTTAGTTAATAATAAAAAGTGCTCCAGATGCCTGAAGGCTTTAGATTTTTTACTTCGTTTATATTTCAAAGAAAACGTTGATTTAATTTTACAGAAATTTCTTTATTTCCTGTTCCTGAGAAAGACTTGTATAAA
>QDHC01006109.1:561735-573525 GCA_013186455.1 Papilio dardanus tibullus
CCCGCCATGTATCAATGTGTTTTCGAATTTCGATTTTCATATGTACATATTTACCGACGCTCTTAGGTGAAAGAATACATCGTGATGCAACCTGCACATATCGGCGAAGAAATTCAAAGATATGTGTATTCACGCAAAATACGCGCTAGTCGTTGAGTTGCGGAAAATGGAGCCCATCATACGTCGAAACTTTTAACCTTTAACCGTTAGTCTAAATTCTTAAACAAAATAATTGTAAGGAAAATAATCGTATACTCATAAGATTTTCCAAATAAAGCTGACTCATTACAAGGCTAGAATTGGCGAGTCACATTGTATAGCAACTTGTAACTTACAATAGGGAATGGTGTAGAAATAATTGAACGACTGCTTTGTGTTCTTTGTAACCTTTCCACACATTGAACGTATACAAAGTGTACTATGAAATATTACTCATTCGTTCGGGATAATTGGATATAGGAATAAATGTACAACACACACAATACACTATAAATCCCTCATGTTTGAATATTATGATGAACGGGGAAAAGGTGACAAAGCGAATTTTGAATGCATTAAATTGCGGAGTTAACGGTGAATTTTCATACAAATAAATAGAGACAAGTTTGATCTAGTCTACACAATAGAAATGGGTAACATTTAAAAGCTATGGTACTTTACATTATACTTAGAACTTTTAACTTATGTTTAACTTAATTATAACTTTCAGATTAAATTTGTTATGTTTACCTTTTCTATTTTTCAAGGCTTTATACAATTTTGATTAGTATTAAAACATATCGTGCTGTTCCATCATTTCAGTGTAAAAGTGGACGTGGACTGCACACGTTCCATTATACAAAACAGGTTGACCTAGTTGGCTAATGACTTGTTTTATCTATTGAAACATTACAATTATGTCTAATAGCATAATCTCGAATATATATAAAATAGTAAACTGACTCAACTATCAATGCACAGCCTGAACTAAGAGAAATGTGATTCCTTCTTCAGAATTGCATGAAAATTAGAAGAAATGCTTTACAGCATGAATAGTTAACTATGACATTTGAAAAAAATGTTTTGAGCTTTTAAATTCCACGCGGACGAAGTCGCCGGCGACCGCTTGTCATTTATATAGGTAACATTTATATTTTAGATTACCGTAAAACTACAATATAAACAACAGTAGTTCATTGAATATAATTTTCTAATTGGAAGAAAATAATCAATACAGACGTGTTTTTGCGTTCGGTCCGTGATCCGTTTCTCGAAATATATCGTTTTAATTTGATAATCTCGGCTTCATTAAAAATATAGCAGAATTATGAGTGGTGCTGTGGTGCATAATTAAATTTCATTTTTGTGTTGATATCTGTTTAATGATTTAATTTTGTTATTTCGCAAATTTAATTCATAAAATACAAGTTTTGGTGACATGCTTAAAGTTATAATAATTTCGATAAAACTTATAGTTATAAAACTGGGAATCTTGAAAGCTGTAATAAGCCTTCATTATATTTTTGACGGATTTTTAATCTTTACTAAGTAGCTTAATTTCTGTCATCGGAATAAAGCGTTTTATCGCGACGAGATCAACTCAGCTTCTAAACTTAGATAAATATGTTCATAATTATTATGTGATACTTCTTTTTTGTTCTCTAATAAGAGTACTTGATAAAATACTTTGTCAACAGTTAAAGTAAATATCTAAATGGAGTTAAAACAGTAATTTATTAGGTCTAATATTCATAGTAGATGGCCATTGCTTGTTTTGTGTGTCAATATGGTGTCGTATTACTCACTTTTCAGCCGAAACTCTGTGTCACGCGGTGCATACACGAGTGTGCACAGCGCAGCATCAAAGTTTACACACTCGTTTTGTGAAAGTTTCAAGTTGTAGGTATTGCAGTATCGCGCTGTGAGCATGTGTGCCTCTTGATTTTCACTCCAATTAATTTGCGTGTTATTTTACGTAAGTGATATTCAATGTAGCTAAAATGTGTGGATAACTCACAAAGGTTGAAAAGTAATTTTCATTATTTTTTGCGTGAATCAATATTTTCTTTCCTTCATATTAAAAGAAGTAATTTAATTTTTATGTTTGCCTTTTCTATTTTTCAAGTCTATTTAAACAATTTTGATTAATATTAAAACTTATCGTGCTGTTTGATTTTTTTAAGTATCTGGAATACATACAAATAAAGGATTACACAATACTTTTGAAATAACCTAAGTGAAAATAATAATAAGGCCTCAGAGGGACGTCAGACGTCCTTGCGGCCCATATTAGAGTTGAACTTTTCGCATAATATCCCCCTTTTAAGGTATACTCTATTTAATCCAATCCAATGGACATGTTTCCTTTAAAACGTATCCCTTTTGAAACGTTCTATAAAATTTGAAAGAAAAGTATCATTCAGTACATTATCTTTTTAAGTAGCTATCTTTTAAGAAAAAGGTTTTGCATGGACTTTTTACATGAAATTGGTAACATGTAAATGATAACGTATCGTCTATTTGCTGGGGTTATTTTCATAAAAACATTCATTTTGAACTCAGTAAATTGTAACAACTTATCCGTTTTTGTCATTAAAATTAGGTTAATTTCATATTAACGAAGTAGTAGTAGTAGTTGGACCCATGATGGGCTCCATTTTTCCGCAACTCCACGACTAGTGCGTATTATGCGTGACTTCACACATATCTTTGAATTTCTTTAATGAAGTAAGTAACTAGAAATTATTTATCGAATACAAAAATATAAACATCTCCTAGTCTATTGAACGCTCAGAGCTTAACTTCGAATATCTGAAGATCATTTTGGGGAAAAATTTGACTTAATAGGAAATTCTTCGCGTAGAAACTTTTCGTGAAATTAAATTTTACGACATCAACGCGCTTTTCTATATTTTTATAAATAATCGCTTTATATCAATATTGTCGTAATTTTCTCTTATTTGCAATATCTACGTGTTTCTTTATATATTATTTATTTACTGAAATTTTAGGTTTGTTAATTAGTTCAGAAAATAATATAATGTTAAGAAAAAAAAAGGATTTCTATTTCATAACGTTACTAAGTTTTTACTTAGCCTAAGGTTATATCTTTTTCTCAATCCTAAATTATAAACGGTGAAATACTTATTTTCAACTTAATTCACAAAATATTATTAAATTCTGACTTGCTAGCTGGAGTTTTTGCCCAATTGATCAAAGGAGGCGCTTTAAGGCAACTCTCTGCGAGCGTGGTCAGGTTATGAACAGTTTTCATTACTTGAGAATGTAATTAATTAAAATATAAGGGATTTTTAAAATTAAAGTTTTCTTAGTAATAAAAATACTAACAAGGGAATTTAAAATCTTGAAGCAAAGGCAAAGTAAAGACCAAGCGAACATGAGGAAAATATTTGGCACTTACATAAAGTTATGTTTTTGTTAGTTTATTAATGTTTACTTAGCTTTTATTCTTGCTTTGTTTTTTTCTAAATAATTTACTTACGAGTAATACTTTAATATTTTGTATACAAAAATATAATCTAATCAGAGTCTTAAACAGATGTAAATCCATTCTCGTATGACATATTCATTAATACAGTGGCTATAATATATTACGTACAGGATACGAGCCGTGCGGCTTGAGGCGAAGCAATCATAAATTCTAATTTACCATGAGATTCTGCCACCCTAGTACACGAGATTCCAAATCGGACGAGTTTGTGATAAAACGACGAAAATTTAATATATTATACACATAAATATTAAACGACGTATTGTACATATCTATGAATACATGATTAATGGTTCCTACAAAAATATGTACTTTTTTAAATATTATATTCAAAATTTTAAAGGACGAAACACGGTTTTATATTTTATCCATCTATATTTATTACGTTTTTGATAACAGATTTGTTTTATATCATCATCAGGAGGTTATATCATCATTATACGTCCTCACCGAAAGGCTCGGAGCTTTCTCTGTTAGGGCTGTTTAGGCTTAGTTAACCATGCTGGCCCAATGCTAATTGGTTGACTTCACACATATCTTTGAATCTCTTCTTTGAATGTGTATATGTTGCATCACAATGCTTTCCTTCAGCGTAAGATTTGTATTGTGTATTGTGTTAGTATATATGTGAAAACAAAAATAACAAATACATTTTAATACAGCAAGCGTTGCGGACCAAAGTTAACTTAATGTAAAATCTACCTTTCTAGGTGAATTATCTTCGTTTACTGTTTATAGTAAATAAAGCTTATCTTGTGCGGGTTAGCTCACTAATTTAGAGATATGGCGTAGCTCCGAGGCGCAACAAGTTGCCAATAACAATGAATGAATAGGTACCACTTACAACCTTATTCTAACCTCCCTTGATTTATATAGGTTATAAGATTTATAACATGTAAAGATTCTTAACTTTAATTTAGTTAGTTATCTGTCTTTAATACAGAGATTTTAATTTATTTATGCACTTATTCCGTGAATAAATCGGAAAAAATAATGTCAACTTTATTCGATTAATGCAAGAAAAACTAAAGGAGAAATCTTTTACTAGCGGGAGGATTTGTGAAGAACATAAATTCACTCATTAATATTTTCAGGACTAGATTTTAATTAACAGATAGAACTGGTCTCGGATATCAACTGAAGGAAAACATTCAGATTTCAGTATTTCAGCACTCTAAATGTGCTAATGATTCACTCTCTTGTTAATTAATTGAGGTGCTTTAAAAACTTCAACCTCTTATAAAAATATTCTTTCAAGTTTTAATGAATCATTATTTTAATTTTCATACAAAAAATGTAAGCCTACTTCATCTTACTTGGTAACTTAAAAAGGTTAAGTGCTTTGAAATCTGTATATCAAACATGCCCTCAACAATTTCAGGTTGTTTTACAGATTTTCCATAATCGGATTTTTTTATTACTGAAAAAAAAATAACCATTTTCATTTTCGTTGTGGTAAATCACAGTAAACTTATTTATTTCAAAACATTAACCAAATGATTTTATTCCGTACTGTGATTATTATTAATTCATTTTCATTATGGTTTAATTATCAATATTGTTTGAACGCTAATATGATTATATGGGTATTACATTAATTTAAAACGAGTTTTAT
Organism: Papilio dardanus tibullus; assembly: GCA_013186455.1. Taxonomy (NCBI): domain Eukaryota; kingdom Metazoa; phylum Arthropoda; class Insecta; order Lepidoptera; family Papilionidae; genus Papilio; species Papilio dardanus. The sequence continues at coordinate 566,841 of QDHC01006109.1, forward strand.
TCGCTATGAATATGCATTTAGTTAATGAAGATGTACTACATTTAATTCACACTAAAATGTTTATATTATTACAATATACGTAAAGGAATTAAAACTCTATTTTAGATGAACAAGAACTTGTTTTACAATACATTAAATTGTTGTAATACTTATAAATGGTATTCCGCAAAGTCAATTTAATTGAAACGATTTCTTTTCATTGCTTTTATACGTACGATTCGTAAATAATCAAAAGGGACGCACTAATTTATTAGCATTCGTGAAATGGAAATTCAAAAGCATTTCTACGTAAAAATTCTTTCAAAACATATCTGAATTACGTTAATATGGCTTCCTTATAATTTTCTCAAATATGCGGAGAACGTTTTGTATCATTTATGATTTCATTTCATTGAATTTTGTTGACATAAAGACAGGAGCTTTTGAGGCCATCACCAAACACCAGTTACTATGTAATTCATTTAATTTGAATCGTTATAGGTATTATTTTCTTTTAAAATCCTAAATTTAATTAGAAAGACTAAATTAATATAAAAAGTTATGGTTCTCGACTTTCTCTCGTAAACATATAATACGAGATTGCACTTCTTTTTACCGTTTAACTAATAATTTATTTGCAATGTATGAATTTTCTTGACAAAATTTGGCTAGGATATAATAAATATCTTTTTAAATAGAAGCTTAGGGGATCAAGGGCGACATGACACCTTTTAGCGTTGAAACATGCAAATAATTCCAGCGTCGTAAAATCGCGTCAAGTGGGTATTACCCGTCTTGAAGCCCATTGAAATATATGTGTACGGATTCCTTTTCAGAATATTTACGACCTTTATATCCCTCCATAAAATCCATTCATAAAACATTTGCGTGCCTTACGTTGTTTGACGTACATATGTTGTACACGAATCTAAGTTAAAGTGTTTATTTATCTATGAGTATACCTAAGTATGTCCTTTTCTAGAAAAACACAAGACTTTCTTATTTTGTTTCCCATTGGATATTGTTTACGTGGAATAATAAATCTAAAGTATTTAAAAATCCTTGTAAATAATCCATTTAATCTACAAGTATTTTATTATAAAAGAAGAATTTTCTCTTATCATAAGAAAATACGTATCAAGGAAGAAAGGCAACATACGTGAACATAATAATGAATCTTAACTTTTGTATAAACACGTTCTTTCATATATTTAAATAAAAATAATCATACCTATATTTTATCATCTAAAGTAGTCAATTTCCAATATTAAAACATGTTTATCTTTTGTTGGCAATGAGGCGTCATTATTTACGCCTGCCTTTGATGTTTTAAACATTTGAATGATTCAAGGACAACTCTAACAAGACTAACCATATTGTATTTTTTGTAACTAGGTCACGTACCTCGGAGATTGTTAAGACTGCGGTCTCTATAACTTAATTGTAAACGACCTATACATTTCTTTAGAGTTAGAGTTTTCTAGTCTTCTGATTGTAAGTTTCCTCAGAGAAAGATTCCATTTAATGGCAAAACACTTGTATTATACGATGTTGATTATGTTGATTCCACAAAAGTATAGTTGAAATGATAATCACTTATTTATTATTCAATATGTCGGAATTGAAAGAGTTACACGTATCAATCTAAATTTGAATTGATATTAAAACGATAACGTTCACCGGCGGATGCTACGCAGTGAAGGAAGTGACAGATGACATGAAAAAAAGAGCTAAGTGATTTTCACATTATAGTGATGCGATTCAAGTACCATCGCCCACAAGTTGTAGAAAAATGAATCAGGCTTTTGATAACGCACCGCCTCGGTCGTTAAATAGGTATTTTTCGATATATTAAAAAAAATATTACCAATTTATATTGAATAATTGTGATATAAAATTATAGAAAATATAATAAGGAATCCTGAACAACAGATCGTATCATTTTCATAATGGCATTATCATAAATTAATTATCTTCTGATTTGTATCACGACAATCAATTATTATAGTAATGGCGAACTTACCGTCGGGTAATACATTAATTTAATTTCATAATTTGTTTCATTCGATTTGTACTGTTTCCGATTAAAGTAACGTCATTGCATGAAACAATGAAATTAATTCAACTAAAGTTTCATTTACGCAAAGCCTTTTCCACTAGCTCGACAAGTCGCAAAACTCCAACTTTAAGAGAGTTTCATTATACAATTTCCTACAAGTCCTAAGAGGGTCTTACATGTTAAGGCCACGCTTAAACTCCAAATTCTACGGCGATCTCGATTAATTATGACACCACTTAGATTTTGAGCGACGCATAAATTTGAGTGGAGTTTGAACATTCGGCCTTAAATTACCATAATTTAAAAGACCCCCCGAAAAAATGCATTTGTAATTAAGAGAATGTAAGAATTCATATTAAGAAAATCTTATAAAACATCCCTCGATGTAACAAATTCCGTGTCAGTAATTCATTCTTTTAGCTTCAGAATTTTCTCGTGTTTATTTTCGCAGGTGTCGAGCGTTACTTTCACATTACCGTTTGACTACGAAATGCCAATTTGAATTCTTTATTAAGTTCTACCTTAAATTAAAAACGAATTTATAAAACAGTAGATACATTGAAGGTCTTAAATTCTGTACTTTAATTAACTGTAATTGTGAGTTACTTCAACGATTCTTTTCAATAACACACTATTATTTAATTATACCCCAATCATATATCTTCGAGCATACAATGTTGGTTTTCCTCTAACTTTTTAACTCGGTTTTAACATGTGGTTATTTTACTGAAAAACCTGGTATAATTATTTAAACACATATTACCTACCGTGTTAGCGCAGTAAAATACATTTTCTATTACACGCAAGTCACTTAAATAGTTTTCGCGGTAGGAATGAAGCTTTGTCCGTGTAGTAAATAATTTCCAGTGCGGCGGCGTTGTGACGAGCTGTTAGATTTGGTTTGAAATTAAGTGATGTAAATTAAATAAGTTACTTTCACAGTAAAATGACGATTTTTAATTTATACGGCTTTAGTATAGTTGTTCGTGTATTCAATGTTTAAGTATTTTTTTAATTTCACTATGATATTTTAAAATGGGTATATAAAATAGTAATCAAGATGATGTTTTTTTTCTACGAGTGTAGACTAATACTTCTACTTAAAAATAATAGCAACTCATTAACGAAAGAAAACTGAGTGCCCTTTGGTTGCAAGAAGGTAACATGCACTCGGTTTAAAATCTTGAGCTTTTAACCTAATTATTTTGCAGTTCGCCTCAGATTAATGAAGCACGATAAAAACCTAGAAATATAATTCAAATCTTAGTCCAGAAATTGGCACGCCACGACACTGACAAACAACATTGTGTAGAAACTAAAGAATGCCAAGTATGAAGTTATCATCTTCCGTGTTTATGTTTTACACAGTGCTTTATTGTACTCGAAATAGCTGTTCGTCCCGAAGTGGTCGATCACGCGCGTACTGCGAGCTAATATTAGTTTTATCACTTGGCAGATGTCTTAGCGAATCCGATGTTTCGCGCACACCTCGCCGCCGCGCGAAATTGTCGCACACCGCCATTTATTTTTGGCCTCTAGAGCTGCCAGCGCAGCGGCGGCCGCGGCCATCGGCGAACGGGCGGTGTTTGCTGACGCGTGTTCTATATTGTCGATTGACTGCACGCTTTATAACAGACATTTTATGGCGTACTTAGCGCAGAGATTACTTACAATGCCACATCTGCCGGCGCGGCTATTGTTTTTAGCGGAAACTACCGGCTGATTCACGTTGATGCTTTTACGATGCGCGTGTGTTTTGTTTCAGGAGTTTATGTTTTAATCTCAATTACACTGCTTTCTGGTTTAATTTATATGTTACTCGGATAACTTTAATTAGAATATATGTACTTAATTATACTAAGATTTCAGGCTCTCATTTATTTTAGTATCATATTGAAGCTCCAAACTAAGTTACAAAGTTATAACCTGTACCGGAAAAGATACGGTATTACGGTATTCGCATACGTTAACACTGAACAAATACTACTACGCTATATTTTTGATTCCGCGCGGAAGAAGTCGCGAACAACTAATATTAACTAAGACGCTTTAAAAATATTGACATTAATATGTTTTATATTAAATAGAAGCGTAATAAAAGAAACGTTACCACGGGAAATTAAAGAATGGTACTCGTATTTCCAGGGCTTTCTTTTCCTCCGGTATGCGTGATATGTGCTAGTCATTCATTACTATGTTATATACGAAGGAATTATTTATTACCATACTTTTATGAAACTTTTCCCATGATATTACTTGTGTTGTAATTAATGATAGTACATTTTATAAACGGTGTTGTGGATATTTTTATATAAAAGGCCTGTGTGTGGGACACGACACAGAGTCAAGAATTGATAGATATTAAAATAGAAGTTATTTATCCATTTGCAAACGAAGTAATTAATATCAAGAACGTTACATTTCTCTTTTGAAACAATTGTTACTACAATCATCTCTACAATTTAATTATTTTTGCTTATTTGATCGAAGGTAAGGTTTTATTACAAATTAATTTCTTCAGATTTCATTTTATTAAAGAAAAATCTTGAATCTTTTTATTACATTCGTATATTTATTATCAAATTTGTATAAAAGGTAATCTAGGACAAAGGACATTCTAAGCGATCTTTCTTAAATCTATAATGTCTACGAATTCGGTAAAAAGGTTACGCGGCCAACATAAAAATTAGATTTGTGGATTCCTTATGTCCCCAAGACTCTGTTATCTGACCAAATTGGGTACACAATAAAGAAGGTAAAATATGTGAGTTCACGTAAACAGAATTAATGTTCTTACATTTTTGTCCTTGTAGGTAACATAGGTTGGGAACTTATTGCAAGATATTAATCTTAAAAGTTCAGTGGGGACGTATAGTCAGCTGGTGATGATGAATAAAATTACGTTCAATTATTTAAGGTTATGCAATAATATACTACGTACAGGATAATAGAAAATAAGATGTTTATTTCACTTTTTATAAATTTCGGTTCGTTTTACCGCGAACCGCCGAGGATCTTACAATGAATTGGGTCCTAATAATTTGTTCCATTCAGCGTCGAAGTAATTTTTTTCTTAAATAGAATACTTTAGCTTCTACGTAATAAGAATGAAAACATGTCAATAATTTAATGAATCAAATTCCTAGAATGAATAGACCAAAACATTAAATTAATAACCAAAGTTAATAGAATACTATGCTTTTACCTAGAACCGCATTGTCATGCTTACCAGAGGTCAACGCCCTATTATTTCTTAAGTTAATCATGTTCTTAAGTAACATAACAAGGAAAAGTAGACAGAAAACGTGTTAATTTAATGCTTTCTGAATGCATTTAACAAATTGTCTTTATCTGTTATTATTCTTATAAATTACTAATTTACGGATGCCGTTATAATGATTTTTTGGCACGTGAAAATAGTTTGTGAAATTTTACCAATAATTAAATATTAATAAACGAAATCTGGAAAGCAAGAACATCCCACCAAACGACCACCCAAAAAAAAGAAAACAAATTCAGCGTAGAGCTAGTGTGTTGAATATAATCCTCTGATCTTCGTATGTCGCTTGAAAAGCATTTCTATTTCGGCGAGTCGCCGTCTGCCGGTGAGAGTGTACGCAGTGCAAGCGCACGCTCGCTCGGGACCTACAGCACTCAGTCAACGCGCATATCCCCTAAACCTAACACGTACAAACTCGCCAGTCGACGACAAATTTGACATTCAAAATATCCGTTTAAAGTTTACCGGTCGCGCGAGTTTTTGTGTCGAACCCGTCACGTGTGTGTGTGTGATCAGTGTTACATTCGCAATTTATCGATACAATTACAAAAACGACGTTTTTCCTCGATTGCACGTGACACAAGTTTGCGTTAAGTTTAGGTTATACAAGTTGGATTATTTTATTTTCGAAACTATTAAAGGTACATTTTAAGTAATGAGTAACAATTATAAATGTTATCTTAAAATAACAACTCAATACATTGTACAACAACGAACACGCGTATTATAATATATTTATACTCGTTCATTCCAGTCTGAAGGCCACGCCATGTCGACTCGACCAATGTCATTTCTATATAGAAATCGTAGAGTGGAATTCACACATTTTAATAGTACAAATACATATACTAGCAAAGATTACACTAATATAATTATACAACGCCATAAAACATCCATAGACCATTCGTAGTTATTTCACATCACAACTTACGTAAAGTTCATTAACCTTGAACTTAACCGCTTGAACTGGTTTTGCGGATCGTTTAAAATATTGTCCAGCGAATTTATACGCACTTACTTATAGTAATAGAAGATTGAGGGTAAACGATTCGTGCATTACATCTTGAACGAAAATAAAGTACTCGAGTTGTTATTCGTGGTGTTGGATGATTGATTTGATATAGCAGGTGATATCAACGTAGCACGGATCTGGCGCGAGAGGCCGGCGCGCTAACGTATGCGCGATACCACAATGTTTGCATTATGATAATGTCGGGAGAGCGCGCGCACGCGGCGGCCGCCACCACGTGCGCATTGTGACTCTTTTGGGATCGTATGGCGGCGTACGGAAGCCAGTGACGTCATCGACTGTGTCGCACCGCACTAGACAAAGTTAATGGTGAGGACGGATCGTGCGTGCAGTATAG
>QDHC01006109.1:581620-624389 GCA_013186455.1 Papilio dardanus tibullus
TAAGACAAATGATTTTGGTATTATTAAGTATTATTTATAAAAAAACAGACTTTCTTAATCATTTTTATACATCACTTGGCTTTGGGATATATTATGTAAAGTAGTACTCGTAGAGACGACATTGTGCAAAATTGCTTTAATACGAATATGTCGTGTGTAGTTTATCAGTTTGATATTTCATTCGATAAGAAAAGGGCAGACGAACGGAACCCTTTGTATTCGTCTAGGCATTTACAGAACCGAAAAATTGTTTGCAAATGAATAGGAATGATAACATCGGCATGGCTTTACAAATACCTTTATTTACATAACTGTAAAGTACATTAACGAAGGAAATAAATACTTAACAGATTTATGCCTACTTGGCGATGTGCCATCATGTCACGATTTTTTCTGATGACCACGGGCTAGTTTTAGCTTTTAAAAATGTTAGACCAAGTTAAAATCATTGAAAATATGGCAAAAAAAAAATTAACACAGCTGTTTCGTCAAGCATATTTCATATTGATTTAGACGGTGTAAATCATTAAGTGGGCGTGCGGTGACCTAGTGCAGCGCGGAGAGCTTCGATCTACATGACGTGTTCGAGTGACAGCCTCTCAGAACGCTTTTGGTCTCAGACTATACTGCAGCAGATCCTGTTCCCGTCAGACTTACGTCATTTTGCCGAACTTTAGTTGTTAATTGCCAAAGCCACGATCTTAACTTCATAGTTTCCTGTCAATATTTGCTTTATGGGTAATTTAAACTCAGATATTTTGAAAAATATTTAAATTAAAGTTTACTTTTTAAGTGACCTAATTGGTTGCTCGTTTGTATTCATAAAGCTATCATCACAAGTTATTCATATTAAAACGCCTTGAAAATATATTTTCCCCAATACTGAACTGTAACAATACATTTGTAAACAACCACTTAGGTAATACTCGTACACTAATAACCACATCAATTTTATAGGCAGGATTTATTATTCTGTATTATTTAACAATTAGTACTTACACATCGGTCGTGCTGCTATTGATGCCGCATGTCACGATTATGTCCATTCGTGCGATACTTTAAAGGGTAATGCAAGTCAAGGTTAAATTATAATACTGGCTTCATGTATTTTCATTCTACATAATGTCTGGAATGATCATTACTTATGGACTTTGAAGAACTTTAGTTACGAGAGCCATTTTATTCTTTTATAAAATAAGAATAAAAGCTTCAAATCTCTCAAATATAACTTGGTCGTTACTAAGTAAGCTTAAACATAAGACTTGATTGTACATGAGGATGATTGTATAAGTGAAGGAGAATCATCGATATTATTAACGAATCATTTAAATTTTATTTGAAATGTAAATGGCGTCTTTAGGTGAATTAAGCAAGTCTTTTATTAGATGTGTCAAATTGTATAAAAGTGATTAGTAATCCTAAACGTCGTAATTGGTTTAATTAAGGTATGTATATGATTGTAGATATGTATAGAATAGTCGTAGGTGTGTCGGGTATGCGTGTTCGCGGTGGTCACGTTCGATGTGAGGCACGTGGTGCGGACTGCGAGCTGCAATGTGCGAGGTGCGAGCCTGTGGTAGTGGCCGCAGACTCCGCGACCGCCGCGCCAGGTCTGATCGCAAACCGCTAACGGCTTAGTCACAGTTCCGCCAACGGTCCGCGAACCGCGCGATGCCATCTGTGGTAACACAAACAAAATACAATCGTTGTGATATATTAGTGATTATAGTGATAATACTGATATGGGATTCCTTAACGCTATATCATTTTCCGTATTCAAAAAATGTCCCCACCTCAGAATGAGGAGGACGAGAACAAGAAAAAGGTACGGATGTTTTATACGGTGATTATTTATGTAGCGAGAGTCTTTCGCTCGCAAATGATCAGTGCACCGCACCACGTGTGCTCGTTATCTGCGATAAAATATTTTCCATCAAATAAAACGTATCAAGTGTCAAATTGTGATCGCGGGAGAGAGATAAAAGTGATAATATATTTTCTGTCAAATATAGGTCACATAAAAACACGAAATCGCACCGTTTGCTGGTATTTGTTCCGTCTAATGTGTTGCGCGTAATTAATTTTCCAACGAAACCGTAAGTGTTTATTTTTAAATGTGTTAGCGTCCGTTGGTTGATGACAAAATGTTCTGAATAATAATTTATTACAATTTTGCGGAGTACAAAAACATTGCAACAAGTTTCATGACTGTTGCAAATAACAATTGTCAAGCGGTAGCTGTTTATGCATTGATTGTTCAAGGTTTTATCGGTGATGCAAATAATTACTCTTATTCATGACCCAAGGTTACAAAGAAACTGTCTTTAATATCATCAATTAACTTTCTAAATGGCCATTTTTTTAATTTATTATAATAAAAAGAAAATAAGTACATATCTCAAGATCTGTACCAAGTTAAAAATAAACGATGAATTATTAAACTGATACACCATAATATTTTACATTAGTGTCATATTACATTGTAACACCGCATCGGATTACATTTCATTGTGAATGTCACAATAGCTTTATGCAAATGAGCGTAGAGCCGGCTGCGCGCCCACTGGAACTGAGAGCCTCAGCCGTGACGTCACGGAACACTGCATGCCTTCACAAATACAAAAACATGATTACCATCGACAGCTTCAATAGACGTTTGACATTGAAAGTCAAATTATCTTTACAAACAATTCATCTATAGATGTCTGTAGGATATATTTCCTATCGTTGAAATACCACAATTAATTAATTGTCTTAACTATACCCAGCTGGCATTCCTTTCAACGAGCTTTATTTTGTACCTAAGTTTATTGAATAGGTGTAGATTTTCGAGAATGAATTTGATTCGTATTCTTACCCGGAATGTTTATACGTCAGTAAAGCACAAAAAATAGAAACATTTTATTTTTATTTTCAATAGATAGAACAAATCCGCATTTCGATACCTATTATTATGAATACCTTAAAACTCGTTATTCGACATCGGAATTAAAAGGAAAAATTATTAAATTTTTAATATCGATCCTTAAATAATAAGTAAACACGTTTATAAAGAACACGATATGTTGTGACGTATTCAATCGCACCATCGTAGGAAATACAAATAGAAAAGATAAGTGTTACACAAATATTTAACACATTAGCACATGTACTTTGTACTGTTTTATAGATATTATGTATAACTAACGTGGCCATTTTTTTCTTACTCAAAACGGGACAACAATAATTTTCAGCCGGATCTAGAGTGGGAGGGGGGAATGCAAGCCGTGATCAAAATCGTGATTAAATCACTTATTTTCCAACTCTACAACAAATGTCGTGAACAGGGCGAAAGAAAAATATGGCAACAAAGCGCGAGCGTAGCGTTTTAGTCGCTCGTGCTTCCGGCTATTGTCGTCGCGTCGACGATAGCCACACTAGGCCCGGCATCCAAATCTTCGCGCGGTTTCCGAAAACGGAACAATTTGGCATCCCAGAGATTATTCCGGGGGCACCGGGACACATGACTGTAGAACGGGACAGTCCCGTTCAAAACGGGACGTCTGGTCACGTTCTGTATACCCGAGGTATCTTACTCGTATTTTTTCCTTACATACTTGAGTAAACATCGTACTGCGAAGACTATTGGAATAGTTTATTAGCGGATTAAGATTTACCGCTAGTTCTTCAGACTCCTATAGATCGTGTACCACATCTGCAACAATTTAACGTTCAGTCTCTCCCTTGTTTAGTCCTGGGAAGGAAAAAGACAGCTATTGTTTTCCAATTCACGAATTTATTGATGTCCAATATTTGAACCGATCGTATAGCGACGACTTAACAGTTGTGAACGATATAAACTAGCAAATAAATTGAGTCAAACTATCCAACTTCACGGCTCACCACAGCCTCGCCTTTGCGATAAGATAAAAGTTTTATTAACTCACGGCGCGCTGCCTCGTGGGCCGAATGGATTTCGCATGTTTTATGTAAAAATACCAAATGATTTTTTTTTCAAATACGTGTCTCATTCTGGTTTTTACTTATTGCAAAAGTAAAATCATTATTATTTAATGTATTATGAATATTTTACGTACAAAATATTTATTGAAGCATATTAATGCTTTCTGCCATAACGAGCCAAAGAAGTCACACTAAAATAATCTTACGTTACTAATAATATAAATGCGAAAGTTACTATAGATGGTGGAATGAATGTTTGTTTAAAGATATCGCCGAAACGGCTATCTAAAGCCTTGTTCGCACTAGGATAGTATTTTAGGCGAGCAGCAAGTAGCATTTATCCGAACAAAGGATTTACTACTGTTCGGGCTCGTTTAAACCTAAACCTACGCACTAGGATAATAATTTAGTAACCAAACGTGTCCCAACAGCAACATTTTAGTAGAGTAGATTAGTAAATCCTTTGTTCGGATACTTACTACTTGCTACTCGACGAAAATACTATCCTGGTACGTACAAGGCTTTAGTGATATTTTGTATATCTAGATGTAGAACACAGTCTGAAAAAACGTAGGCTACTTACTCAATAGAAATAAATCGCTATTGATAATAATAGCTCAACTCGAATTCCAGTATTCAATCGTTTTTTAAACATCACATAGTGTAATTGTCATAGTTCTAAATGGTGGCTTCAAATAAATATGTAGGTGAAAAATCAAAAGCAATTTGTTACACGCGGCCCGAGGCTTTAATACGTTTTTTCATCTACTGCTACTACAATGTATTTATAACGGCTTTTAAATGGCTGCATTTGTTAACATAACTTAAATAGGTGTAAACAAGAGACATAGAATATATTATAAAGTAATTAACAGGATGCAAATACAATTTGAATACATTAGAAGCAAGCAGTACGGATTTACAATAACATCTATGTTTAAAATTCATAAACGAATAGAACTAACTGAAGCTCGTACCAATTCCTTGGTATAAGAATCATAAAGAAAATCGAAGAAAATAGATGAGTATTCAAATGTTTTTTTTTATAATGCAAAATGGCAAACGAGCAAGTGGCCACATGGATTCGCTAAAAAATCTAAAGCGACCCCTGCTCATTGACATCTGCAATTGCAGATGCGTTGCCTACCCTTAATCTACGGAGGAGGAGACGCGCAGCAAGAGGATAACTTTATTAGGAGCTTTATTCAAGTACGAGAAAAACTATAATTGGTTCTCTAACCAAAGACAAACCGTTTCTATAAGTATTTACCGCATTTACCTTCATCACTATCAAAAGAACTGGCAGAGTTCAAAATGTTTGTTGTCTTAAATAATTATGATCTTCTTCTTAGCCTCAAACAAACCTACAATAAAACAAATAAAGCTCGAATGTGTTAAGTAGTTCCTTGTTCCTAGAATGACGCACTCTATGTCCATATAGTTGTTTAAACTTGTACTTCCTTTTATATAAACATGGTCATAACCGTTCATTACAGTAATTTGATGATACTTTATCTCTGGGTCGCAATAAAACTGCATACGAATGATGTTAAAAAAAATGCTTCAAGTGGTGCGATGCGTTCTTGACGTGGCGGTCAAAAGGTTAAAAGGTTGTCAACAAAATTAAAAATATATATGATTCATTGCCTTGATAGCCGTCATTTCGCAGAATATATAGTTATACTATTGGCAGTTTCGTAAACATGAAGTTCGCTAGAAGGCATCACATATTTTAATTACATCAGAAAAGAACAGAAAAATGCCATAAAAGCGATGTATCTACAAAAAAATGTCGCCAAGATTCCCTGTGTGTCTTCCTGTATCATTATAAAAGACCTAAGTTATGTTATCTCCCCATGTCTCTTGCTTACTACAGGGTGGGCCAGAAAGAATTGCGAATTTGAAAAAAATATAATAAAAAAACTAAATACAGTTCACATACAATTTTTATTTCAATTAAAAGAAGACATCCGGGAAATTCATTTCTTAAAAATAACATCATTGAGGTGTGCACCATCGCGCTGCAAACATTCCTCGAATCTGAACCTCAAATTGGTAAAAACTCGCTCGCACATTGCGCGGGGAATAGCTGTCATTTCTTCTCTGATATTGGTCTTCAACTGATTAATTGTTGCTGGATTATTGGAATACACTTTACTTTTTAGGTATCCCCACATAAAAAAGTCCGGTGGCGTTAGATCTGGACTTCGAGGCGGCCATGCAATGTCACCTCGGCGCGATATCAGTTTCCCAGCAAACATCTCGTTTACGACCGCCAAAGAGGCATTAGATGTATGGCATGTCGCGCCATCTTGTTGAAACCACGTCGCACGATTATAGGCTTCAAATTGTTGCAGTTGCGGAAAGAAATAATCCCTTAGCATGGCTATGTATCGGTCAGAGTTTACAGTGACAGATTGCCCTTGTTCATTTCCAAAGAAATAGGGTCCGATAATTCCGTGCGCTGATATGGCCGCCCAAACGGTTACTTTCGGCGAATGCAGAGGCTTTTCATGTTTTGCACGTGGGTTCTCTGCAGCCCAGTAACGACAATTCTGTTTATTGACATGCCCATTTATGTGAAAATGGGCTTCGTCGGAGAACAGAATATTGTTGAAACTCCGAAAACGTTCCAGCATTGTTTTAACAAAAGCTCGTCTTAAAATTGGATCATTTGGCTGTAATTCCTGCACAAGTTGAATTTTATACGGGTGCAATTTCAGATCTTTTAACAAAATGCGACGCAAAGATGTTCTGGATACCGTAAGTTCAGCTGAACGCTTGCGAGTCGATAGACCAGGATTACGTTGAACTGAAGCTCTAACTTGTTCAATTGTGTCTTCCGTTCTTGTTGACCTTGGGCGTCCCGCAGGCTTTTGTTTGAGAGTCGAACCAGTAGTTTCGAACTTTCTGACCCACGATCTAATCACACTTTCCTTCGGACACTGATTTAGGTCATGTAATCCAAACTCACGCCGAAATAAACGCCGAACAATAGCGCACGAATCGCCATTTTTGTAATAATGTTTAACGCAGAATGCACGTTGCGCTCCGGTGAAGTTATCCATCGCGACTAAATTTCCGAGAACCGAGCTTCTCAACCCCACCACCCGCGCGGCCCCCTCTCATATCGTTCAAGCGCAAGAGTGTTTTTAAAATCGTACGCCTTTCTGGCCCACCCTGTAGTTTAATATTTAATATTCGGACATTATTTGTTTAAGAGCTAAAATATTCATGTGTTAATAACGGCCATATTTTTGCGTAGAAAAAAAAAACAAAGCCTGTTTGACGTTAGCTTTGAATAAACACTGGTACCACAAAGCAAACTGCGTGTTTGTCATTTGCCTCACTCACATCGTTCGTGTACGGATATTTTAAATGCACCCTCAATTTGTGTATGTGTGCGTGGCCAACATTTGTTATAGCCTAATGGAACGTCGACATTGTGGAATATTTTCATATTCAATGGAACTTGTGTGGCTAAAACTTGTAAGCGTTGTGCTAACGAAAAACTAACATTGCACGTGAAAAATATCTGAGTTAATAAAATGTTACTCAATGTCAGAACTCATATCGGACATATAAAAACGTGTGAAAAGATAAAATCGATTTCCATTTACCATCTGACACATTTTTCTCGCTTCATCCAATCTCAATTCTGTTGTCGCATTGGTTTATCAGGACAAATGGGTTGTAACTATTTTTTATTAATTCCTAGTAATATTATACTAATACAAGAAGGGCGGTACCTCTGTTGGTTTCTTTTGCCAAAAACTGTACAAAAATATCCATAATTATAACCTCTTATTTTTTTAATAATGACATGGTACAAATATTTGGTTTAATCTAAGTACTACAAACTCTATTATTTTATGGTATGCTAGCTGTTGTGCGCGATTTCGTCCGCGTGGAAATAAATAATGTAGCTTTCTAATGGTGAAAGAATTTTTGAAATCGGCCCCGTAGATTTTGAGTTATTTTAATACACAAAAATACAAAGTTATAATATTAGTATAGATACAACGTATTTTTATCCTGTGACTTCATTAGACCATGTTGACGGTAAAAACGGAGATTTTGCTTTGGCGTAAGGCTGTTTTATGCATGACATCGGTCTAATAAAGCCGTAGGGTTACGTAATAGCCGAAGAGCGGATGGCTGTCTTGTACATCGATAAACAACAACTTAGAATTCCAGTCAGAGAATTTACAAATGCTTTTTGCTAAATATTTATTATGAACACGTATTTACATCAAAACATCTTGCTCGTACCGCTTGGGGCGCTTTATGCTAAATAGACTGGTTATCACTGGAGCAGTATTAAAAAAATAATTCGTAGTAACCTAAAATTAATTTCTGTTTTTTTTAATATGTTTACATTTTATGTTTTACTAACTGTTGTGCGTGACTTCGTCCGCGTGGAAATAAATAATACATCCTATGTTACTCGCGAATAATGTAGCTTTCTAATGGTGAAAGATTTTTTAAAATCGGCCCAGTAGTTTTTAAGTTATTTCAATACAAACAAAAATACAAAAATTCAAAAAAACAAAGTTTCTCTCTTTATAATATTGGTATAGATAAGCTTATCTTATTAAGTGGTCAACTCCATCTCAGTCGATTTGTGAAAACAGCATTTGTATGTACACATGAGTGCTGTGTTCTCAAGTCGGCGGGGATGGAGTTCACCAATTTTGAAATAAAGCTCCAGTTGAATTATGACATCGATGTAGATATGATAATTATGACTCAGATTCAATAGATCAAATTAATCTAGGTCTGCTGAGACCTAGATAAAGCAGTTTATGGTACTTCGAGCATGGAACAGGTTCTTAGTTTTATTTTATGCAATGCCAATGCCTTTGCATTCATTGCTTATGTCATAGGCCAATGCTTTTCAATTCTAGACACTTTTGCTATAATAATTAGGACTAGTTTTGACTAAATACGTATATTATTCCGTTCTATAAATAAATATCCATAATCTTTATGTACCTATCTGGTTTATAGGTGTGAGTGTTGTCTTAAAATGAAAACCAGTACCTTTCGAATGAAAAAAAGAATATGAAAATCAAACAACCAGGAGCCGAGTTATTGCCTAAAAAACATATACAGACGAATTCAGAACCTCCTCCTTTTGGAAGTCGGTTAAAAAATAAATATTTAATCCTGGCTCGAATGTTTCACAATATTTTTTTTACGTACAAACAAACTGGTGATCTCCATTAAATCTATTTTCGGTATCTAAAACTAGAGAATACGAATCATTTCTTTCCTTAGCAAAATCAATTAATTTGATTAATTTTTTTATGCTTAATTTTCATTAGAAAAATATATTAAAATGGTAAATATTGTATAATATTGTTCTATTTAGTAAATATCAAGGATAGAAAATTAACCTCAAAGCAAGAACTGATTAAGCCACTCGGGGTTCCTTTTCCTTTTTTCGAGCTCGCCCACTTCCCTCCCACAAAGGCCACGGCTACAGTTAAATGTAGAGATTATCTCAGAATTGCTCACTGGCGCCACCGTGCGGCGACGAGCGGCGGCACAACACGCTGAATATGTAATTTTCTTAAATCTTATTTTTGGGACAAAATCTGCTATAAATAAATTGAACTGAACGTATAGTAGTAAATTCTCCTATTTATTGCCTAAAAGTAAGGCAGACCGTTTTCAAAGCTATAAACCTAACATGTTACAAGCAAGCCTCCTATACCAAAGTATATTGTCTGTTTTCAGAGAAAATGATAATATTGACCGGCATGGATACCCGGCGGCAACGTCAAACTAAATTATCATAGGTCACTAGCGCCATCCTTTGTATGTCTTTTTCTATGCCCATATCATTGGTCCATGCAGGTTTTACATATTTTCTGACAGAACCATTCGATAGCAGCGCGCCTTTCCATATCGGCTTCATTAGACAGAGTTCGTGGTAACGATTATGCTTCGGGTTAATTCATTTTTATCGCGATCTCTGTCTAATGAAGCAGATGTATTATGCGAATATTTGCGAACAAGCGACCCTACCGGGTCCAAAGTGCACCAAGAAATCTCATACAAACTTTGACGATGACATCGACGACGAGACGAAGGACCTTGTCGCGAATACTCCTTGCTAGGCCCCCCTACCGAAAAATACAGATTGTCTCCGAGGATAGGGCAGGTGAAAAATTGCTCTCGAAAGTTCGTAGTCCCGAAATGTCTTATCCAACCAATATATTAGAAACGTTTTGCGAACAGTCACTCATTCATTGGTTTCCAAAATACTCATATATACAAGTGAAATAAACATGTCGGGTGGAATTACTACCATTTTTCATAAACGAATCAGCAAAAATCAAGTCAGAGAACATCCATTGGGTGAAGTCTTAGCAACCCATGAAATCACCAATGAATCGTAGCACGGAACTTTGAAGCTTTACCTTGAGCGAAGCTACAACCTACGAAGCTTCAAGAGTATAGAAATAAACATGCGAGGATTGTAAGCTAGTACCGGAATAAAAACTTACCGTGTAGCCTGCTACATGGTAAGTTTCTATTTAGGATGTTAAAATAAAAAATAAAATATAGAAACGTTACACTTTATTAAGACTGAACATAACACTGGTACCAAAACACGATCGACGTCACATAATTTATACTTTTATGATGTTCTCTACGGCACTGGTCGCTAACACGTTCTTATTGAGAGGCCTACACTTGCAGCAACACCAATTGTTCGTGCTGGGCACCAGCGTCTCGCTGCTGACGCACTCCAGGTGGTACTGGGAGGCGCACAGGCTGCACTTGATAGACGCGCATCCATCCATGGTACGGTTGCAGTGAGCGCATTCCATTTTTTCTAAATATCTGAAACTAAAAAAAATCGTTAGTAACCTTCTACAAACATTTGTACACCGTTGTGGGTGTGCAGCCACCAGAGGAAGCACCGACACAAATCTGGATCTATCAGAAGAATTGGACGCTCAAGATGGAGGGATGCCCAAATACAAGGATAAATACTGGAGACGAGACGAATCAAATGTCTTCTAAATTCTTCATCTCTCTGCATATAATTTTCTAAAAAATATTTTCACCGAGGATATTGTCCGACTGGAATTAATAAATCTTAAAATTCACGATAAAAAATAAATGCTTACTTGACTTTAAAGAAATAGGGATGATATTTTACTTTTGAAAAAATTTTCAATTTTTATATATTTTACTGCTAATGTTTTTACTGTGACGGATAAGTAGCGACTGAAGAGAAATGGATATGGAATAAAAGCATTTGAATTTTTTTATTATTCTTTTTCAAATTCTGTTCTAAATTGAAATTTCTACACAACCAGGATTACATTGCAGTTGACCTGCTTGCTCCGTGTTACCATACATTTCATTGTCATTTAATGAGATAATTTATGTACTCAACTAAACAGGTGACTAATTTTCTAAAAAATATTGATCAACAGAAACCGTGCTAGAATATTTTCGGACTATACTTAACAAGCATGAAGGACTTCAAAATTCCTGTAACTCTAACATCAATTCGTAAACGCAACTGAGTAGAAAGACATGTTGGGTCCTGAATAATTGAAAATAATAATTCCGGCCATTCCTCGAAGGAACACTACTTACTGGGATACGTAAACTTTTTTCTTATGTTTAATTCAAAACAACTCTTTCCTCAATGCCATATAAATCTTCTTGACATGCGGGGTAAAAAGTCTTATTTTTGACACAAGTACGTCAAGAAAAACATCTGTTGAACATGGTTGAACAGTTCAACAGTTTTTATTACATGGATATTATTAAAACTACAATAATTGAAGTCATGATAATTATGAAGGCTTTAAACGTAACGTTTATAAAAACAATGAATATCCAATACGCATCTCGAAGAGTAAAACGCGCCTTCGTATCGATTTTACATGTAAGGGTTTGTTATTGTTAAAGCTATAAACAATTATTTTTATAAATATCGATTACATTTTTAACGAAACAACAATGTAATATGTAAAAGTGTTTAAACTTCGTTGAGTAGATTTTTATTTGTTAAGTCATAAAATGGACGCAACTAAAAAGGAACTAGAAACATGATAACGAGGACTCGTTTCATTAAATTGCCAGCTCGTACGTATATAAAAGTAAAGGGTCCAAAATAAATTAAATTTACTCTTTCTAATCTGCATAATTTCTGTGCACCCTAAAGTTTTTCAAAGAACTTTAACGCAAAAGTAAATAATGTAGAGATACTTTTTATATTCTTTATCTATTTCCGTCCCATAACTTTTGCAAACTACTTTCATCAACAAGTTTTAGATCAAGTAAGAAACTACTTCGATTTCATCCATTAGCTTTATTGTAGTAAAATTTAAACGGTTAAACTAGAAACGTATAAGAACCTTTACCATTACTATGTAAGTATCGTCACATAAAAAACAGGCGTCTTACAAAGCGAACTTACTTCAGCATTTATCAAGATGTTGTTCTAATAGTCTGACCCGGTATACTCGATGATGTATCCTTCTAAACCAAATAGTAATAGAGTTGTCTGCTTGTTGTAGACGCAGCAGCGAAGGTCCGGCGGCGGCCGCGCGCGTGTTGCGTGCCACGCCAGACTGGTCGGACACTGCCGTCAGCGGCGAACATCTCTGGTCGCCCACATCCGTGTCGGGCGACTGCTGCTATGTCGGTGATGCCGACTGCCAGGTATATTTTTCTCATATAGATACTAAGGAAAAACAGGTTTTGAAACTTATTGTTCTGTACAATATACCAAATTCGGTACAGTATTCGATCGCACAGAATATGAATATTCCGTTTACTTTTAAAGGTATTTCGGTTGTGCTAACATAGTGATGTACTCGTAGATTAAGTTTGGAACTAAACAATACAAGTTGTTAGCATTTGTAGTTACACACCGTCTTGGAAATTCGTACTGTTTTCTAACTAGTTGTAACTATTCCGTAACAAGTTTGCTTGCAGCAAACATAGATCGAAGGAATTGTAAAAATGTTTTCCTTTTACAGTCTGTACCCTGGTGTTTACTTAGTCTAGGTCTTTTACTGATTTTGTTTTAGTAAAAGAATTGATGTTTTCTTTCAATTACTGAACTTTTCATGTATGCAGCTCTTTTGTCGTCCCTTTCATTTTATTCTTATAAAAATAAGCAGGATGTTAAACTTCTGATATTCTATTATGAGTTGCTTATTCTATAAACTTTATGCGGAAAATGCCAGATAAAACGAATACCTCGGTGAACCAGCGTATTCTATACAAAGCGGAGAAAATTACAATTTCCACAACAGCAATTACCAAGTTCCAGTCTATTATATAGCGAGTGGTAGACATGTCGTTAGTTGAATATAAGATTAATGAGAGGCCCACGACCATTGCCGCAGCGATGACCTGTCACTGTCGATGCGACAAAAGGCTGGCTTTGAGTTTATAGCGACAATTATTAACTAATCGCCGGCGGTTTGCGTTTTCCGATAATTTAACCTCCCTTGTCGTTTACAAATAAAAAAACTATTTGTGTTGAAATGATGGTTCATTTCATTGTTACAAAATACAGAGAAACGTTAAGTTTAGTTTTTGTAGCCAAGATATTTTTCCTGTCTCTAACATTTTAATATAACGTTTCTTCTTTGTATGTAAAATGTAATAAGAAACGTGAGGGAGTGTAAAATAAAATGTTAATAAAAAGGATGTTAAAGCCACCTCTACGCGTTTAATAATTTATAAAAGGTGACAAAATAAGTTCACATCGCTCAGTGAAACTTAATTTACTTTAGACGTTTCACCCACGCAATATTAACTTTATATTGTTCATCATAAAACTATCTCTTAAATTAATAAAGGACTGCATAAAAAAACTCACACTTTCAACAAACATAATAATTATATTAAATTTCAATTGATATTATCTGACTTCATGGTTCCAGATCAAATTCAAGTTGTAACTTTCTTAAAGTAAAATGTATTTCAATAGAAACATGGATCTCGCATGAAATGTTCTGCGTGCAAGATCGTCGCTCATACAGCTTGTATCGACATCCTTATGGACCGGATGCAGTTCACCTGCAAGCCGACCTTCCGGGACGTGGGTGTGCGCCAGTACCGCGAACAAACCCTCACCCACCACCATTGGGTGCATCGGAGATCTGAAAAGGGCAAGTGCAAAGCTTGTGGCAAGGTAAGTGCTGGCGGGCTGGCTTTTGTGTTAGGTAATGCACCTCGCAAGTTTTAAAAGCAACTAAATTTTTTGTCATGCTAATATTATGCTAACTCGTCATTAATTCATCATGTTTTAATTGTCACTAAAAATTAACTCATGTATACAATTGCCTATTACATGCCATTTTTTAAGTCAGTTTTATTTCAGTAAATAACAAGTTTTATCAATTTTTAAATCGATAAAATTTCAAGTTCCAAGGCTACAGTCAACTACTCTGTCCATATAAAGTTTATGAAGCACAAATTTCCATAATCACTTGTAATTTCCTCATGACCGACCGGGTTTTTACATCCACAATCATTAAAGTTAACGAACGTATAAAAAATCTGACCTTTGACAAAATTGGTAAAGTGAAATGGTTTATTATTTTCAATACAAATGTCGAGGTTCTTTAATTCAGTAATTTCTTAGTGTTGATCATCAATTAAATATTTTGGTAAATTAATGAGGAAACAAAGAAATATTTATTGATCTGTTCATTACAATACAACAAAACCAAAACAAATAGGAAGACCGTTCTTTTCTAATTTAATACGTGTATCGATGCCTAAAAACATATTTTCTCATGCTAGTTACGTGTAATGCGTAGTTCATAAAGAGAATCGCTTACTTATATGTATAATTCTAAACTGGTCTGTTTATAGAAAATATTGTATGTGTAGAACTATATCATAACAATATATCATATTACGATCAGGTTAAGCAGGTTTAATCTTCGCATTTAAAACCCCACTGCCGTATGGCCTTTCCTTGTTCAAAAGCGCTGTATTTTACTACTCGTATAAAACTTGATAAACATAATATGTTGTGATAAAACAAAATATGACAAAATCTTCGTTGATTGTTTCAGCGTTACATGCTCATAAAATTTGTTTGTCGTGTCGATTATGAATGAGCTAATAGAAACATCAAGGCGCGTCACCACGCTAATACCCCCTCCTCTTTTCTCGCTCGCCCCCCACGCGACCTTTGGGCGCCCACGTTTCCCTTTATTTTGAAATCATTTGCATTTACGTCGCATGCGACACGGCACGTGTTGTCAAAGCTCTACAACGTAAAATTAAAGTTTCATTTTTAATGACGTGTTAGCATATTGCACGCATGGCGCATGCATATTTAAACACGGCTAGGCTACATTTGTGGAGTACATTCGTTTTTACCATTTGTTTTTTTGTGTGTAATGTTTGAGCGTGTTTCCATGGCTTCATGTACGTGCTAGTACGCTTTATAATTCAGTATTTATAGTAATGATACGAGCTAGTAAATGTTTACTTTTCTATAATAAGTACTTTATATTATAGAAATATATTTATGAAATAAAATTGAAAGTACAATCCTACTTTTAATAATTTGATAAAGGCAATGTAAACAATATTTTATTCTGAAACAGGAATTTAAATAATTCGTAATTTACCAGAGTTTCAGTCAGAATGACAAAGTAGAATATTGTTATTTGCATAAGTAATTTAGCATCATTTTCCGACGACGCTTCGCACACACTATAATATTGCTTACGTAACGTTTTTACTTTATAATCCTTACAGAAAATCTACACACAAATTATTTATACATAATAGCTTTAAGTTTACATATTAGTATTGTAATTTTTATTTTCGCATTTTGTTTATGCCGGATGTTTATAATGTTGGTTGATGCGTTTAGTTATGTTTGTTTTATATTAATTTTGCATGTTTGTTGCATGGTTGTTCTGTTGTCCCAGTCATACCGGCGCAGTTGCTGTGGGTGGTGCATAACAAAACAATCTTCTGTAGACAAGGCTATGGAAGTAGCCAATGATAACACTGATCGTGTGGGTATACTCAATGTGTTGCCGCCTACCGCAAACACATTGCCGCTTTGCTTGTTGTTTGCATTTTATTGTTTTTAATAGTGCTATTTGACATCAATGAAATGTTAATTGATTCAGTTAACATTGTGATCGCAATAGTAAATGTGTCATTTGTTTTCAGTCGTTACAAGCAAAGTTATCATTTAGCTCGAAAGAAATAGTAGCACTAAGTTGCTCCTGGTGTAAGGATGCATACCACAATAAAGAAAGCTGCTTTAACCTTCAAAGAATAGGAGAAGAATGCTCATTAGGTGATAAAATCATTGGAATACAAGTAATTTTTATTTTTACATACAGAAACTTTAATGTATTTAATTAATTCAGGCTCTCAGTCCAATATAATAGTCCCACCATCGTGGATCGTGAAATTGCCACGGAAGGGAAGCTTTAAGTCGTCTTTAAGGAAATCACCCAAAAAGAAAAGCGCATCGAAGAAGAAAGGAAAGGATTCAAAGAATGAACACAAGCCATTCGTCATTAAGCCGATACCGACTACGAATGTGAAGCCAGTCTTAGTTTTTATTAATCCTAAAAGTGGAGGCAATCAGGGTGTTAAATTGTTGCAAAAATTCCAATGGCTGCTGAATCCCCGTCAAGTTTTCGATCTGACTCAAGGTGGACCAGGACCGGGGTAAATATTATTTAAAATATTTAAACGAATATATTTGTTTAAAATGTTGAAACGTGAAATACGGAGTTAGTTTAAGAACATTAGAAATGAGAACATTGTGTAAAAAGCTATTACTTCTCAAGGCATTTATCCGCAAAAATAGGATGAAAAATTGAACGTTGACTTCTAATTTCCTTTGGTTCCTGGATAGCAGAGCAATTAGGATCTAGCGAGCTCGGTGCACCAATCCACGGCTTAATAAAACGATCTCAGAGATTGTTCAGCTAATGGGGATTGGTAGTCGATCCGATTCATTTGTAGAGTGTCCTTGAGGCTCTGTTCATCATTTATCAATTAGAGTTAGTCGATCCTAGTGAACTGTATGCTCGCAAACTATTTATCTTAAACTGCGGCTGTTTAACCTCACGAAATAATAAATTGATTTTATGAGTTATTGTTCTACCCACCACGCCTCGTCTGTTTTAAGTGAAATGAAATTGACTACTTACCTACATGTCACTAATATATTGTTCTTCAGAAAGTAATTTTATTAAGTGTATTTTGTGAGTTATTTCACTTAGTTTCAAATACATTATCACTTTTATAAATTTACTCTCTCTTTAGGAATTATTGACTATAATCCTTCTGCTCTACGCAAACCGTGAAAAACTGACATATTTTGATATAAATGAACGTCGTGCCAAGTTTTAGTAAAACTTTTTTTATAAAACCTTTAAAAATATATATTCCTAAAATTTAATTAAAGTGTAGTTTTAGGTGAAAAATAATTTCTCAAAACTTTTCTCAATCCAGACTGCGTGCTTCATTTTATTTTTTGTTAATTTGATGCCAGTTTGGAGATGTTCCGCAAAGTGCCGAACCTGCGCGTGCTGGCGTGCGGCGGGGACGGCACGGTGGGCTGGGTGTTGAGCGTGCTCGACCGCATAGGCGCGCGGCCGGCCGTCGGCGTACTGCCGCTCGGCACCGGCAACGACCTCGCACGAGCTTTGGGATGGGGAGGGGTAATGACACCCTACACTCATTACATGTTACATCATGATGGATCTAAGAAGGGTTTGAAATTAATTAGTTCTTTCTTGATAGGGTTACGAAGATGAGCCAATATCAAAAATATTGGCGCATATCGGCGAGAGTGATACTGTACTGCTAGACCGATGGCAGCTGACGGTGGAACCTAACGCAGCGGCATCTGGCGAAGACACGAGTAACGCAAAACCTGACTTGCCTCTCAACGTCGTCAACAACTATTTCTCTTTTGGCGTTGACGCTCACATCGCCCTAGAATTTCACGAAGCCAGAGGTATGACTAGAAAATAAGTATTACTTTCTAACAAATGCTTAAATATATTCGAATATTAACACAATTTGATTAGCATCTCTTTTCAATACAGCTTACATTGGTAACTTTTGGTTTTAATACGTTGGTCTCATTTTAGAGGCTCACCCGGAGAAATTCAATTCTCGCATCAGAAACAAGTTGTTTTACGGTACGGCGGGCGGGAAAGACCTCATGCAGCGCAAGTGGAAGGGCCTCGCGGAGTTCGTCACTATGGAGTGCGATGGAAAGGACCTCACGCACGTCCTTCGTGAACATAAAGTCCACGCTATTGTATTTCTAAACATTCCAAGGTATCGTATAAATGATAATAGATCGGTTAAACTTTATTGCTTCGATTCTTATTGCATGATATTATTTTGTTTTAGTTACGGTGGTGGAACGCATCCTTGGAACAAATCGGGAGGGGCACATGAACCGTCAACGGAAGATGGTTTGATAGAAGTTGTAGGTTTAACAACTTATCAATTGGTTAGTAAATAATTAATAAAATCTTGTAGACTAGACTAAAGCGGTGTATTTTGCCATTTCTACAAAAAAACATTCATTTGCAGCCTTTGCTACAAGCTGGGGGTCACGGGACTTGTATAACTCAATGCAAAACAGCGAAAATTGTAACAACCAAAGTGATACCGATGCAAGTGGACGGAGAGGCTTGTCGGTTGGCGCCCTCAGTCATTACCCTCTCCATACTCAACCAGGCGATCATGCTCGCCAAGAAAAAGCCTGGCCGAGTTCTAGTTCCGTAAGTTAACAATAATAAATCAAACTTTATTACTAACTTATACCCTCGCATGCGGCAGAATAAGCATGTTACCTTAAAATTATCGAGATACTTGCAATTAAATATATTGATGTTTCTAGTTTTTCAAAAAGAGGGATGTCAATTTGTTTTTGTTCAAGTGTTTCGCCAATCTGAACCCATAGTTAAATAATCTGTAGACAATAAATTCCAAAGTGTGATAAAAAAAGTTAGAATATCACAAGTGTTACAAAGAACTCCCTGAGCGATCGTTTGTCATTCAGATAACGGACACAATAAAAGGCAATCTTTATTTTACATAAAACCAGAGATATGTTATAAAATATGTGTAATCACGCAAAATTCGCAATAGTTTTGAGTTGCGGAAAATGTAGCCCACCATGGGTCGAAACCTGTAATCTTTTTTTATGTTTAGATTGTGGAAATTACAAATCTATCGTATTTATTAATATCTGTTACTTGGAGTACACACTGTTTAGAAAAAATAAAATTTCTTAAATACAGCTTCCAATTACGTAATGTAATTTTGATTAATTTCATAGCTACTTAAGGAATTACCAACGAATAAATCTTTACTTATTCAAGTTTACTAAAACGTCTTAATCGTTTAAAAAGGTCAGACTTAACTAAGCAATTAATATTAAAAATAAAATGTTTGAAAAGAGAGAAAAAGTGAGATTACAAATAAATTTAAAATAAGTTCAGTATTTTAATAAAGTATATTCCTTTACGCATAGAAAAGCCTATAAGTTTTAATAAATTGTTCCAGACAAACGACGTTAGATAAACTGTCGCTCACTGTGAATCTCATTACAATGGCCGATTACGAGAGGCACCACTACGATAAAGAACTCCTTGCGAACACAGGTACTAACAACCACTTTGACAATCTCCTTTTGCTTAAAAATATCATGAATACAAATGACCTTCCATTCCTTTTTTTTTCTTAAGTAAATTGATTTGGTATCAGTAAAATATCTAGTTTTAGTGACTTGAGCTATGTTTTATGCGAAATATTTTTTAAATTAACATAATATCTTTGCTAAATGTTATATAACTCAAGTAGAAATCATAATAATCTAAACGATGTTACTGTACAATTTGAGCTACATTTGAATGTTTTATTTCTCATCTTTGCAGCGGATCGTATTGGCACTTTAGAAGTAAATCCATCGGCTGACTTGGAGCAGATGCGGTCTCTCATACAAAACATGATCAAAGAATCTCAAGCGTACTCGAGCATTGTCGATTGGTGGTTTGTTGACTGTGAGTTGTCTCCCTGTTGTCTGAGATAAGTCGCTCCTTAACATATAAGTCGGTCATTTAAATGTTGCAGCAAATAACTTGAAATAATTTCCTTTCTATTTAAACCAAGATCAAATAGGAAAAAGATATATCAGTTAATTTCGCTTCCAGCGGTAACAGCAGAACGCTTCTTCCGGATAGACAAAGCTCAAGAGAACCTCCACTACGCGACCGACATCGGCCACGAGAACATCTACATATTGGACGCGGCGCCGCAGACACCGGACACGGAGAGCACGGCGCATCCGGAAACCACCGCCACGCCCTCCTTCGACCGTACCGGACCTTCTGTATCACTGGACACCACTACCGGACTGTCAGTGTCGCTGGATATATCGCAAAGCGTTGACACTCCTAGTGCCGGTGTATCCTTAGATGTACCGGAATCACACGCAAGGTAAAATAAATGTCTATTTACTAGTATTTGTAGTTGAGATTTTTGTAGTGTACTTTTTATGCAAATTTATGGTGTAGTGAATCAGGTTTGGGCAGCCCTGCGAGGACGTCTGACGAGCCGCAGACGCCGCCCTCTGCCGCCGCAACGGCCCCCTCCTCCCCCGCACTCGTGGCGCCCAAGATATCCCTTTCCGCTTCTCCCAAGGCTCCAGTCTCACGGGCGATCACTCCCAAACTGTCCACTCAGGATACCAACTCTCCGCCGCTCTGTACGAGCCCACCGGCCAAAGAAAATGAGGCAACTCGTGACTCGATAGCACGCTTCAAGACGTAAGTTGGAATTGATTTTCATAAAGTTTACAATATTGATGTAGCCATTTTTCTATCACAATTAACAATTCAATTTTTGACAGCTGCCAATGTCAGTCCCTAGTGATGGGGGTCAAAACAGATTTCCCAATTTGAAATGTTTGCGTTTGTGGTAATTTATTGGGATTAAAACCTTAAAATCCTGTTTACAAATAAGCATTATTTTCAGTATCCTACAAGGATTTGATCTCATCAATGACAGTGTGTAAGTTAAGGATAGAAACAATATCGCATTATAAAATGCTACTTTTCTTATATAATGTTAGCATTTAATACAATTTGATAAAAGCGTAATTTCTTATTATATTTATTTTAATATAGTAGGTACTTTATCAATATTTTCATAATTCTATAACTATTAAGTAAACTAATTTTGACTTTGTAGTTCTTCTAGATGAAGCATAGTAGTATTCTGGGCAAGACTTAAAACAATTAAATTAAAATTAGTTTAGTTATAGCCATAAATATTAAATTATACTAAACTGACGTACAGAATAATAGATTGTCCCGTTTGTTTGTCAGTAGAAATGCAATATAACTCACATGATTATAGAGGTTTCCGTTTGCACGCACGTTTTGACAAAAGAAATGGTCTAAC
This sequence comes from Papilio dardanus tibullus, assembly GCA_013186455.1. Classification (NCBI taxonomy): domain Eukaryota; kingdom Metazoa; phylum Arthropoda; class Insecta; order Lepidoptera; family Papilionidae; genus Papilio; species Papilio dardanus. Next base: position 603,035 of record QDHC01006109.1, read on the forward strand.
AAGTGTTTAGAATCGTCTCTATAATGTACATATGATTTACTATCTTTACAGTTCTGTCTGGAAATGACACTTTTAGTGTAGTGTTAGATGTGTTAGACTTCTGGTGCTATGAGTGTAGTTCACTTATTTGGTCTTTTATCTGCACTCTATTTCTTCTGTCTTCTATTGCATGCAGCATACACGAAAAACTGTTCGGACTTGATCAAGAAGTGTTTGGCTATAGGTGAGGCGATACTCAAATACAGTTATATGGTACATAGTTCTAAAAGTGATCAGCTGTTTTATCAGTTTAATAATTTTGAGTTCAAATTTAGGGTGATTGACATTTTATAAAATTAAGTAGCGTAATAAAAATAAATGTTACTTTTAAGTAAGTTTTACTTGCTAGTGATTCTCGAGTTTTTTTAGTATACGTTATTTTTTCATGTTATTCGTTGTTCCAGAAATTTATTGGAGAAGACATCCGATTCTCTTCTTAAAGCTGCTAAAGTGGGTGACTTAAAAATGGTAAGATTAGTTACATTTCATTGCATTAAGTTTGTGGAATAATGCAATTCAATAACAGTCTCCTCGTGACGAGTTCCTCATTATTTAACAGGTGAAGGACCTCCACGCCGGTGGGTACTCGCTGCTGTCAATCGACGCGACTGGCCAGACCGCGCTCCATATAGCGGCGCGGTACGGTAACCGGGAGGTCGTAAAGTACCTGATCGCGTGCGCGCCCACTGCTATACTGAATATGCGCGACAATGAACGTGGGCAGACCGCCCTACACAAAGCGGCAGCCCACAAGCGACGCGCTATCTGCTGCATGCTGGTCGCAGGGGGAGCGTCTTTGACCCGTCAGGACCATGCCGGCCTCACTCCGCGACATCTCGCCCTGCGCGCAGAAGACCATGATTTAGCGGCCTACTTAGAAAGTTGGTATCACAATAAAAAACACTAGTACAGCTATATTTTTAGCAATTAGGGTACACAGAGGACAAAATCACCGATTTGTTTTAATTAACCATTTTTTTCAGGTCAAGAACATTTTCAACTAGTTTCCGAAGACTTAGAAACGGCAGTTTGAAAATTAAATTTGACATTGATCAAAGATCTGAAATGCAATTAATTGTATGCAACGACCACGAGAAGTACAATGATATACATAATATATAATTGTTAAAGACTCTTAAAATATTTAATTGAATATTATACTCAAACCAAAAGTGATATTCAAAATTTGTGCTTTTTAATATAATTCATAATAATTAATACATTTTGACAAATTAAATTCTTTCTTTATTAAGATTAAGGAAATTGCAATTATGATATTTCATTTTAAAATTTAAATAATTAATAGGATAAATGTTTAATATACTACTCTCTGTGAAACAAAACTTGGACAAATGTCACGAAAATACAACTTTCTAATATTACTATTTTTAGTTTATTAAGAACTAAATTGTGATTTATATTTCCTTAATTCGAAAAGTTCGTGACATAAAGAATATTTGAAAAAAAACTAGTATTAAGTTAGTATAAGAAAAATATGAGCCATAGTGTCATTTAAACGACTTAAAAACGTATGTAAAGCATTTTAAGTACATATTTTGCAATTTTTTTAAATAATTGTCCTGTCAGCGTTATTATATTATTGATTTATGCCTTAAGTGACAATTATTTCGTTATCCATTTGGTTACGAGCTAATGTTGTTAAATACCTTATCTGCATATTCTAGATATAAGACAGTGTGATAACATACATAAAAAATTATTCGGTAACATTATTTTGAAGAATTTATGAAGAATTTATGTCATAGGCCCTTCGTACACAAGGTTGCGAAAATGTGCGATCTAAAATCGCAGATTAGGGCAATACTGTGAGTTTGTACTACCAAAGTATTTAAGTAAAACATGTTAAGAAAAACATGTTTTGTGTGAATGTTTCGGCCAATGCGAACTCACGGTCGACATCAGTAAAGGTTGTGTAGTGAGTGCGTCAGAATCGAAAGCAATTTAAAAGTTCTTGTTATCGCTCTTGTTTTAGTTGTAGTTGCAAGAATTTGGTCTCGTTAATATTAATCTGCTTTTTTTAATTAAGCACGTTGTATCGCTTAATTTATTAATAGGTTAAGTGTTACATAATTTTTATTAATAGTTTCACAATTTAGTATTTGCCAACGAAAGCTTATCAAACTACATTATTATATTATGCAAACATCCTTACGTAGTTTGATCTCAAGCTTCGATCTGTATTTATTTCTTAACATTTCACTTATAGTTAAAAATATGTGGCATTCCTAAATATTGCGAATTTCTATAGTTTACTTTAGTGTTTCAGTGCCTCATTATCATGAATATTGTGTTTGTATTTAATATTTATCTCGTAAATTTTGTGCAGTTTGAATATTACTTGTAATTTACTATTACGACTGTAACGCAAATACCTCTACGTATAGTTGTTGTACCTAATAGTTTTAGTATAAAACGAATTTACTCTTACTATTCGCTGATAAGCGACCAATGAAAGACAAAGCTGTGAGAAATTTGATCATAATGTAAAAAGTTAGTTCAATATAATGATAAGTGCGATTGATGTTCCCTCGCCTTGCTACGTCTTTCCTTAACTAGTGAACTTACTTCGAGCTTTATATCAGGTGTACTGCCGAAGCATTCGTACAAAAACACATGTCTATCTCAATTCAGAGAAAATAAGAGAGATGACAAAATATTTTTCTATAAATAATTCGGCAGTAGAAACCTAAAGTACTGTATTGTTTAAGTAATTTTTGAATCTGTCGATTAAATAATATAATAACGATATAATCTTGAGATCTGATTATGAAAATTGATTTGTCCTTTGTATATAAAAATATTTTTGTGTATCCTCATAGTTTTAGTGCTCAACGAAATGTAAGAATCTTTACTTTGATCAGCAACGAATCTCACATCGCAACTCACATTATATTTAATCGATGTTGATTTAGAAACAACAAAAGCATCGTTGTATGACTAAGCACCACTTCTATGATTGAAGAGTTTAAAACATATAGAACTGTATATTGTATTAATTTATATATTAACTGTCGACTGTCGTCCCCTTAATTGCATATATATTGTACAGAATCTTACTAATGTATACAATGTATTTAAGCCAATTTTAAACTACTGACCTTAAGCACTAGTGATACTTTCCTATTAGATGTAACTAGTCCTTGTACATATTGTATTGGAGGCCTTCATTCGAATATTGTATTATATATATCTTATGTATATATTAGGTCACTTAGTATATTTCTCGACCAAATTCTACTTTAATATGACCTAGCTAATATAATATCACTAGAAAAAAATAACTCACTGATATTTAAAATTCTCTACACTACAACGCAAGTGAAATTATTTTAATAATCTGACGTAGCGTAAGTTTATAAAATCTTTGATGATTTCGTTATTTAAAAAAAATCGTAAATCACATATTTCAAATTGTACCTGCACCTATCAAGGCGGTTGCGAAGGTTGCACAGATTCAAATATTTACATTACTACGATGTGATACGGATCATACGAACTTTAGTTATCGATATAAAACTGAAATTTAAGTTTCATATTATTTCTGCAATACCAACATGTGAATAAATATAGAAACAAGATAACTTAATGCCTTCACTTAACCATGAATTCAAACAAAGTTATGTTATCAGTTCAACTAGAGACATTTTTTTTGTCAACATTTTCAGTAGGTTGTATAAATGTCCAACATAATATTATTATAGTACTAAAAATGATATCGGAACATTCCATTTAACTTATATAACTTATTACGAATACATTATTTATTAAACAATTGTAGTTTCAAATCGGAATTACTAATTTTCTTTTATAAAAAAAGTAGTTTGACTATCGGAATGTTATGTTATGTAGGAATTTTAATAAAAATCTGGCAATACTAATGCATTCCAATTGTTTTTAAAACATATAATTAATTCATGGCATCGTTACTTTTTTAAGACTTACTTAAGAATTTTAATGAACGGATCACGTGAAGTGATGATTATTTTAATAATGTTTGATTTATGCGTGTTTACGTTTGAATTGTTGTTAGTTAATTTATTAATTGTTGCTTGAAAGTTAAACTTTTTGTCACGTTAAATATTGTAGTTAACAAAAACTCCTAAGATGATAAATTGTTTGAAAATTAAATCCATTAAAATTCATTAAATAGTTTTTGTGAGTATTTGTATAATGTTTCTGTTTAAAATTGTTTCTTCTAATGGAAAATGTCAAATGAATCTTACCTACATCTTATGAGAAAGAGAACTTATTCAGTCGTGAGCTATTGTAAGGTGACTTCGACTGCTTTTATTATAAGATATTTAAAATTTGACCTAACATTTGTATTGACTATTGTAATTTGAATAGAATTTTGAAAGCACTTCTGTCGTTATATAGGTAACATACTTATTTTTGCACTCGATAAAGTTACTATTTTAAATAAAGTTATTTGATGAAGTACACTGAAGAACAATAAATAAATCTATAAACTCTAATCGACTTTTATTGCATATCCTTAACTACAACATTTTGAATGTTCGCAACGTATACTCAAAATATCTGATGTCATTTATGATTTTATACTGTTTTATGGAAACACTACAGAAAGCCTTATGTTAATGTTTTAATGCCTATGCAAAATAACGGTGCATTTAAAATAAGCCAGACTATTAAAATAACAATGCAACATGAGAATTGTTATAAAAGTATATACGAATGCAATTTAATCATCAAATGTGCGTAATTGAACAATGGAGTTGAATAGTGACGAGTGCTATATAAAAGTTACTGCCTCCTTTGTAAGAGATAATTGACGAGCGACTGCCAGCTAAATGGTTCTAAGTGTACGTTAAAGTTGAATATACGAGCATAACAAAGTAAAATCATGCTTACATTTTTTTAATTTAATGTATAACTATTTTTACACGATCCTACAGACAAGGTATTGGGATAGGACCATAGCTCTATAATAGTAACTATAATACATAACAGCAATCAAAATGGCGACAAAGTTTTTACTTTGTAATTATTTTGTACAAGAAATTTTAATTGTCCGCAATCAATACTTGTTAGACAATTTGTATGTATGTATGTGTGTATATAAGAAGTAACACATATAGTACAAGATATAATAACGCGTATGTACATTTGAGATCCAATTACCTGTAATTATAAACTAATAGATTTGTTAATGGACTTTCAAATATGTTACAGGCATGTAAATTGATATGTTATGCAATCAAATATTATTCAATTATCAGTCAGTTCTACTCACATTAATTTTAAAGGACGATACATATCACAGTGACACAGTATCTAATACTATTACTAATACTATTCTTCTCTTGACTTTTATTTATTAATTTTAAAGTAAGGCAGTTTGAAGTAATTGCTTGGTAGTGTTGCCGGTTCGATATTCTATATCTTGAAATTGCAAATCCGCATTAGAGTAATACAGTTACGACTTCACTTCGTTGAGAAAATCTCACCGCAGTGATACGCTTCAGTGCAATCGTATTACAGTTTACAGGGCAACCATTTAACTTTAATCTTATGTAAATTAATGCAAGTGATATATAATGTAACTAGCTGTTGTGCGCGACTTCGTCCGCGTAGAATTAGAAAATATAGCCTATGTTACTCGGGGATAACGTAGCTTTCTAATGGTGAAAGATATTTTGAAATTGGCCCAGAAGTTCTAGAATTATTTAATCGAAACAAAAATACAAAAATACAAAGTTTCTCTCTTTATAATATTAGTATAGATATAGATTTATTTAAAAATTAACTGGCATACACAGATTCATATTAATCTTGCTAAAGAAGGCCCATAGAGCAGAAGTGAGAAAAATCTAGATGAAGCGCTAACTTACGTCACTGTAAAACGATCCAGAGCGATGGAGTAAGTCAATGAAATAAACTTAGAAAGCTTAATATTATATTAATTAACTTATTACATACATGTAATTTATGTGAGATAATAATAACTTTGAATTATTGAAGCGGTGCCACTTAAAGACTTCAAACGATCTTTGAAGTTGTGCAGGAAGTTGAACGTGATGGCTTGAATAGTGTATACAGCATTACCGTACTGAGATAAACTACTTATTGGAACACTCAATAGAGACTTCGTCTTTGTATTTTAATTAGTTGACTCTTTTCAAGTTGCGCGATTTTCCTTTTGTGTTACTTTCAACTTTTAACTAGAGAAAACATTGGCGGCTTCAGGAAGAAAAATAATATAGACAATTTCATTAATTTAAAAAGCGCTTTAGAATTAAAAGTTAAAATACAACAAAAAAATAACAGACACGTAGAAGGAAAAAAAGTTTATACAATAAAAATATAAGCTCCTTACCCTTCATGAATTAAATGTACGCGTTCACCTAATCTGTAAGAAGATATCTTTGCCATTTGTCCTAATTATTCTTAAGTAACATATGAGGTAAATTGAAGGGTCCAATCCTCAGACGTAACTCGTTAGATAAGTTAAGTAAAGGGCACGTCTATTTAACCCTTCGGTTTAATTTGCATCTCACCTTAACCCAAACATATTAATTCGTATCTCCATTTAATTTATTTAACTGAAAATATATAGTACATAAATAAGCCTGCCTTAAATATACCTTATTTAAAAAGTAAGTAAGTAAAGTGACCGCTTGTTCATTTGCCACATTGTATTATAAAAAAAGCTAGGGGAGGCCATTACTTAAGATATAAGAAATAGACGATTAGTTACACCTCCTTAGCGACACCTAACTTTTGATTGGGGCAGTAAAATCTATTTTAGTGTTCCTTTATTTATCACAAATACATTAGAATTAGACCATGTGTTAAAGTATAGTGTACAACACAAAAGCGGATAAGTATCGCTTAATATTGCATTACTTTAACCGTCCAATGTTGGCCGATACTCCATTATAATTAATTAGTTTAACCGTTTTATAGGATTATGAGAGGAACAAAGAGCACTGTGTTTGAAAATAAACTAGTATCATCTGTTGATCACTTCTTTATTTGTTGTTCACATTCATATTATTTACAAATTATCACTTAATTATATTATTACAAAAATTGTTCTTTCTTCGTTGGTGACATTTTTTCACTTTCTCTTTTCAATATTCTTTTTTGTCTCTTAGTGGCCAGTACGTCATTTAACCAAAATAATATTATAACTTCTACAATTCCAAGATCAAAAATAAGGTTTTATCTAATGTTAATATAATTATATTTTCAACTACTACTAGCGCCTTATTATTAATTATTGCTTAAACATACTGCACTTTAGTTACTTTGTATTAAAATACTGGAACTAAAGTGATATTTAAATTTATTTTTAGTACTTTATAAAGCCGGCTACAGACGCGTAGTTCTTACTGCATAGTTTTATTTAAATAGTTAAACTGTACAGTTTAATCAGAGGGGCTAACAAAAGTACTTTTCGATTGGCGATATCGCTGTTTGATTCGACAAAAATGTATGAAACTGGCATTGACATTCGATAAGTCATGTGCTTGTCACGTGTGATATATCGAACGTCATTATCGGTTCCATACATTTTTGATGTTAGCTATAGAATCGGTTCGTGGCGAATGTACTTTCGGTAATCGCCCAGAACCTTTGCAACTGGCTTTATAAGCTGAATATGTTTAAATAGAGTTTTTTTTTATTAACAAGTAATTTCTCCTTTCCTCAACTAAATATAAAAACCTGTCAGCCAGCTAAATGTAATTTTGTAATAATGTAAAGACCTTTATTGTAATGTTTATTACATCGTAGAAAATTGTTATTAAAAAAATAATAAAATGAAATGGACAGAATTTTATATAAGCTTCCATTGCTCTACATTTGACGAGAGCTTTGCGAAAGATTACTGTGACTTGCACTGCGCCAGAATAGGCTAGTCTGGGCTCAGTTCTAAAGCCTCTCAATCTGCTGTTCTTTTTATAAGTAAAATAACGATAGAAAGGAGTTAAATAAGTACTGTAGAACCTTCACATTGACAAACAACAAAAAAATATAAACATACTACGTCATTGTCAGTTCCATACGTTTTCGATGTTCGCTATCGAATCACTTTGAGGGGTTACCCGTGACATTCGATATCTCACACTTGAAATGCACATAACTTATCGAATGTCATTGTCAGTTTCGTATATTTTTGTACATTCCATCAGCGATATCGCCAATCGAAAGATACTATGATTAGGCCCCCTAATTCGTAACGTCTAAAGGTAAAAACGAAAACTCGCGTTCGGAATGAATAATGAATAAGTTTGTACAAAACACGGTCACCGGCGGCGCGGCGCTTCGATCCTGGAATATTTAAATACCCTACTGCCAAAATACATTCACATCGGTACCGGCAACTTTGATATTGATAATACTTACGCTTACAACAATTTGAACTACTGTTACCCACCACTGAAATCAGGCGATCTGGACTAGCTTTAAACTTATTAACAATGTTGTTTAAAAATGACTCTTCAAGTTCACGAAATTCTTGTCGCCAATATTTTTATGCTCTACCATTTCTTAATGAATGTATACCATACTCTTTACTTTACTATTGCTTTATGGAATAAAGACCCATAAAATTATTTCCTTGAGTATGATCATCTAAACTAGACTGTTACAATTATTTTAGTTGAGTGTTTTTCACAAAATAATATTCCGTTTCACGGAGACAATTTATGGATCTCTGTCAGTCAACTGGAAATGGGTCTTATCTAAATTATTTATAGACACGGGTCCTTTTCGCGATGGACAAAGGGATAACTTTATTAAGTATATATTTCTACTGAGAACTGCCTATTCTACGAATGATTGAAACTCCGATACCGTATCCTATTGGTACATATTCATTCGACATGATAGAGCTTTCGTAAAAAAACAATTCGATAGCAAGTTTAACCACAAATAACATAATATTCGTAGTACACAAATAAATATAATATTCATAGTATTTTAGTCTTAAAAGAGACTTCCATCACGCTGAAAATTAAATAAGTAAAACAAAGTAAGGCCTTTGAGAGAATTTTATTAATTTGTCGTAACCTAATCCGTTCCAGTTAGTTTAATTTAACTTTAAGTAGATTAAATTGATATATAAATTAATTAATAGAATGTAAAGTTTTCCTTTTTTCTTTCTGTGTTGATGTTTTAATTGTTTTACAGTTTACATGGTTGATTAGAACTTCTTGGGCCTTATATCGAATTAAATTTTCATAATTCATAAGTATGAATTTATTATATTGTGCACGTTTTTAAATCATTTTTCTGTCGTAAGATGGGTTACAAAATACTATGATAAAGCTAACTTAATACCAACGGTAAATCGAATAAAACCCTCGCATACGGATTTTAAGACAAACTGCATTTCTAAGATTCATCTTATTTAAAGGTTTATTTCTAGAAAACCTCTAGAGGAATCTGAGTAAGTAAATATATAATTTAGGCACTTTATGTCAATAAAGTGCCTTGACAGTAATATGCAAAAACGGGTTGGATTGTCCAGCAATAATCAAACCAACATTGTTACTTACGCCTTGTAGAGCATATCTTACTAAAAAGAAATATTACGAAAGGCACTGAGGGAATTTCATAAACGTTATAATAGTGGCGTAGGTTAATAATATAAAGTTTGCTGAGACGTTGGCTGAGGAACAAAGACGAGAGGCGATGGGCGAGACGGCGCGTGACGTCTTTGTATGGACGTCAGCATTCGCTGAGCTCATACTCGGCTTACTGACTGTGCTATACTTACGTAAACTGATCTAAATATACAGGGTGTTCAATTACACTACGTGATATTATACATCTAGTGTATCAACTCAATATGTATTGATTTAAAAAACCTTAGAGTTTTGTTTTTTGGTCTTATAATTTTCTTACTGTCTGTGTACTAGCAATTAACCTAAATATAATTGACCTGACATTTATACATATAATGTGATATTAAATACTAGAATTCATTCTATAAAAGTATTTACGTGACGACCAGAATGGCCTGTTTTAAGAATTTCTATGGGTTAAGGTCGGCAGTAGGTTATATGTCGGAATCAAGAAATATTCTCTGCACTTCTCAAACTCGTTATAATTAGTTCACATATGTGCCTCATGCCCTCTTTGTAATACAATGCTTTAGCAACGATCTTTAATTTCTTAGTTAACTTCCGATTACTCATCGAACACGCTATTTGAATTTACACTGTTTTTTTCTACTGATTGCGACATATACAAGGTGTTCTGACATCTTCATGACATAAAAATCAAAACGTTTGTTAGAGTTGTGATCAGAATAGACAAACAAGTCATTTGCACGTTCGAGGCTGGCTGTTTGCCAACTCATTAGGTTGACGAGAGCTGCTATACACGATATTTTACTATTCACAAATACCCTATTCTCTACACTACTATCTGCTGGATTACTTACATCATAAATTGATTAAATCGTCATCATCTGGTCGAATATTGAGTGTTCACTAAACTTTATAATAATAAATAAACTATCAACATGATAAAATTACTATGATGCTCCTAAGACGCTCTTCGGAAATATAAAATTCGTACTTCAATCGATAAAATCGGTTTAATCTTTTAGACTTAGCAGTAGAGAACATGAACTACCTTTCTACTATCGGTAGTTGCAGCCGGAACACTGGCCGGCAAGAAGAAGTCTCTTTGGTGGAAATTTAATACGCTTTAATTTTAATTCTTTTTCTTTTGTCTTTTGTTTTTTGTGGAAAATTTTCATTACATATTTTGTAGTCGATGACACCGTTTTATTTTACACTCTTTTCTTGAATTTTAACATAATAAACTTATATAAAGCTATCGAAGTTAACACCGGATAAAAGTTAAACAAATGTTACATTAATATATGAACAATAGAACAAAAATAACTTCACAATTACGTGTACGTACTCTGTAATAAATTATTCAATCCGTACAAAATCATAAAAGTTACAAAAACTCATCTCTAAGGTTGTTACCTGTCCCGCGAGCGGAATGAGGCTAATTAAGAACTCGCGCACAAAAATTACAGAGCTTCATTCCTGAATTTTTCAGACACAAAAACTTGCAACGGAATTCACGATGTAGGAAATTACAAACTGAGAGTTGAAATGTAAATAGAAAATGTAACATTATTTCTCTAAGGACCGACTACGTTGTAACCTGACTTGCATTTACTTAATATTAACAGTCAAATTACTTAGAAACTTAGCTTATAAAGGTTAAAAACTTTTTAATAGTCACATAAATCTTTTAATTAACGTGTTAAGCCTTTACTTTGTAAGAGATCAAAGGTGAGAATGAATGGGAAATGAGGAAAGTTTTTTCATTTAGCGATTAAAGGTTTAAAGATCCTAAGAGGTTAAAAAGTTTTATAATTAGTCTAATCTCCATCTATATTTACTCGAATATTACACTTAATTTGCTAAAATCTAACTAGACATCAGCTGTGGCTCGCGGGATTGATAACTAGATACCTATAGTTTAGGATATTCTGTGATAGTGATGTGATATAGCATAATATTAGTACATACATACAGAAATACGCATTTGCGGTTTCTCGAGTGTTGCAAATGTCCATGGGCGTCGAAGATCACCTCGGTGATCTAGCCGCTCGTTTGCCCCCTTCTCTTATATAAAAAAAAATAATAAAAACATATCCTCTTTATAATCTATATATATAAAAGAGTAGAGGGGTTTCTTAAAATCAGCGCACAGCCAAAACTACTAAGTCTAGAGACTTGAAATTTTGTACAGAGGCTACTGTTACTACGTAGATGAGCACTAAGAAAGGATTTTGAGAAATTCGACCCCTAAGGGTCCGAAATGGGGTTCCAAAGTTTGTATGGAGAAAAATGATTCCTTTGTTAGAATTGCATGAAAATTAGAATGAGTGCTCTGCAGCATGAACAAATAAATTTCTCATTCAAGATTTTTACAATTTTTTACTTTGGGGGGCAAAAAAGGTGGGTCAAAGTACGAATTTAAAAAAAAATCTCGCAGCCTAGGTACGAATCCTAGAGACCTGAAAGTTTTCGTAGGAGTTTTTGTTACTACGTAGTTTTGCACTGAGAAAAGATTTTCCGAAATTAAGCCCCTAAGGGTCCGAAACGGGGGTTCAAAGTTTGTATAGAGCAACGTGATTCCTTTTTCAGAATTGCATGAAAATTGGAATGAGTGCTATTCAGCATGAATAAATAACTTTGTCATTCAAGGATTTTATAAATTTCTTCTTTAGGGGGGAAAAAGGGGGGTCATATTTCAAATCTAGAGATATTTTTCACACCTTACATCAGAATTGCATGTAAATTGGAATGAGAGCTCTTTAGCATGAAGAAATCATTTTGCCATTCAAGAATTTTACAATTTTTCACCTTAGGGGGCAAAAAGGGGGGTCATAGTTTGAATCTTTAAAAAAAATTACAGCATGGGTATGAGGTATGAGTCTTAGAAACTTGATATTTTGCACATGGGCTTCTATAAATACTTCACACTTATTTTATAAAGATTAAAATAAGATGAAAAACTTTGTTTGAACTTCTAAACTTCAAGCGAACGAAGTCGCTGGCGACTGCTAGTATTAGTATAGATCAAAAAATAAGAACTGTGAATTTCAAATCGAATGTGTGATTTTTGAAGCAACATGAGTAATGTATTTTCGTGGATCATAAATATAACAACACAATAAATGGTGTGACCGTCTCTATACAATTTGTCTTAAACTTTTCTGACAGGTCCATTTCATTTATACATATAATAAAATTTATCTTCAAAAGTTCGAGTAAATATCACGTTGAACAAGAAATATGAAACAAACGAATAATTAATTGCTAAAATAGCTGCGCATTCGAATAGTTTTGGATTCGTAACTTTCGTGTTGCAGTGCCGTTCACTGCAGTGACGTAATTTAATTATTAACACGATTTTATATTCTTCTAATAGGGAAATTATTTTCTTTTAACTACAATTCTATAACAAAGTAATAAATATTTAAAAGATCAATAGAGTTCGAAATAAATAGAAAGAGATACTTACTCGTTAATTTTATTTTCAATCATATAACTGTCTTATTTGTAACCAATGTAAAGGTTCTTACTTAGTTCAAACAAGTTTGTTAGTGAAAATAACATTACCAAAGTCCACGTTAAACCGGCCTACGTGCACACAATTCCTTGCGTACATTCCCCCCGGGACCAGCCCTGACGACGGTTAACTAGTTTCTCAATTAAATATTCACAGGAGGCTAGTTCACTTAATCGTATAGTTGGTGCTCGCTGTAGTTGGTCGTGTTATGTTCATTTGGGAAATATTATTCGGCGATAGCTTTGACATGTTCCATTTAACACTCTCACTTCTACACTTGACTTACTTCACTTACTTGGTTAATGGTTACTTAAACTATTACTGAGTTTAGATTTTTCTCATATCTACAGAAAATATTCTGAAGATTTTTATTTTATTATTTATTAATAAGTATCGCTGTATTCAGTTGTTTGATTTTCGTTATAAATTATACATGAAATGTTTATACCAATCTAATTTTATACGGTAAATATTTCCTATTTAAATAGAATTAATTAGTAGAATAATTCAACGACTGTTAACTCACTCAGCCCTATTTTGCTGTTCGCTAATTAGAGCGCTGATACAAATATAGAACAACGAATACGCACACCGATCATCTTTAGCTAATATGGATATAATTAAAAACCACATGTGTTTTTATAGCGAAGTATAGTCTTTTTAGCACAAGCAAATACAGGTCAATTGTAGAGTACTATTAGTTTCAGGTATATAGATTTAATTTCAAACTTTAATCGTATTCACTTATAAATGTAATTTGATCCTTGATAATTCTCTAGTTTATAGCAAATAATTAACTATCAGTTTCCTCATAACTGTGTGAGTCCTATTTTCGTCGGTATTACAGAATGTTTATCAAAATACTATTAGAGATAAGTGAATTCTATCGCTGTACGTGGTGCAAGCTCCCTGCGGCCCAAACGTAATGCCGTCGACAGTACAAAGGCATTCCGTTTAGCGCGCTTGCTTTGTGCCACAAGCTGCTCGTAATATCAGTTATCGCAATGAAATTGTCCCCGCATACCGCCGACATTATAATGTTCGTAGTCTTTGATATACACTAGATATCATTTCATAAAATACAGATATTTAGGTTCATGGAACCTCATGGTGAAATTACAAACCATTTTTAGTACCGTTCGTTACTACTAGCATTAGGTACATCAGAAGTATTTGTGTGGACCTCAGTGTAGGACTGGGCGTATCGTTCGACGTACCGTAAAGCGTAGCGCTAAGCGCTCATCGTAGCTGCTGGCGTAGCAGTCCTGGGGTTAAGTGTACTGCTCGGGGTACCGTAGCACTTAGAAGAGCGCTAAGCGTAATAATATTCGTAGAATCAGTATTCTACGACCAATATCGACTAGGTACTACAAATAATTTCTATCTATATATTATATCTATAGATAGAAATTATAGATATATCTATAAGGTAAGGTTGGACCCATGATGGACTCCATTTTCCGCAACTCCACGACTAGCGCGTATTTATCTATTTTTATTTATCTATAGCACTGTTTACTTATAAAGTGTATAAAGACTGCAGATGTAAAGCATAAAACAGTTAAATTAAATCATTTTAATTATCCCGTAATTTCTTAATTAGATAACAGCTTGAACATACTCGTACGTAGCAGTAATTATAAATGTGTGCTGTGTAGGTCGCACGCGTTCCCTCTGGACCTACTCACAGGACGGGTAACTAGTTTCTCAATTAAATATACACCGGAGGCTAATTCATTCTATCATCTGACCATCCACCCATCAACAACTATAACTACGATGATTTTGTAGAACTTTCTACTGAATAATTAGATAAAATAAGATACATTTAAAGGTCGTGTATGCATGCGTAGATGTATGAATGTAGATGAAGCGAGAGAGGTGTGTTAGGATCGTGCCAAATGGAAGTCCGTTGTCTCTGCCTACCCCTCTGGGTTAAGGGCGTGAGTTGTGTTGTTGTTGTTAAAGTTTGCAAAATTTGGCTTAAATACTCAATAATATTATAAAGTGGATGATCCAAATAATAGGTCTCGAGAGAATTGCGATCTTTTAAAAATGTATCTTCCAATTTGTTGTATATTTTCGTGAGGGAGTTTACGCCGTGTGTTATTTATGAACTCATCATTTCTTGTTCGTGTAACGTACACTGAGAGGTAATGTTACAAACTAGATAACAAGCTTTACTTTATAGACTTACTATAAACATAAATCATTACGATGTTTATATTCGATAAATTATTGGCGGTATTGCACGCACGGATATTATTATTTATATTATTACTTAAAGAGTTTTTTTTTTTAGTTATAAACAGTTGAATAGATAGATATTTCTACAGTTTTTCTACGTTTACTTTTTTAAGACATTTGGACCTTTATAAAGAATGTTTTTTTAAATTTCTGCAATATATATGCACTCGATAGTAATCACCATTATTTCTGTTAGAATATTAAATTAATATTTATAAAAGATATAATATACGCATATTAATATTTTCAAAGTACTTATTAATCTATACTAATATAAAGAACCTTTGTATTTTTGAATGCAGTGTAATAACTTAAGAACTACTGGGCCGATTTAAAAAATTCTTTCATCATTAGTAAGCTACGTTATCTCCAAGTAAAGGCTATATTTTTTAATTCCAAGCGGACGAAGTCGGGAACAGCAGCTTGTGTAATATAAAAACTTAAGACTTCTTATTATTAAATAGCTCACATTAGCTCCGAAGGCGTAATATTCTTTAAGTCCATTAGCGGGACAAAAGTGGCATTACACGCGTAGTTATATGGGATTAACAATTGTGCCTTTGTCTAACATTATAAAAGCTTGTCATAGAGGCTTATTGTTAGCCAGACGTTATTGAATACTAATGGACTTGTATATTGTTGTGTGATCTTTTTACCTTTTATCTTTTAGAGGACGGTATCTTGGCGCCACGAAGACTACACCCCATGCTTTGTTCGAACCAATTAAAGCTGTGACGTGACTATAAAAATAATATTAAATTTAATATTTATCGAAAATAAAAATGTTTATGTTTCAGATTACAGGAAAATCTAATTATTCATCTTTATCTATTTCTTTTAAGTTTCGTGATATCGATCAAACTAACAAACATCTCCTGGAAATATAAACAATTTGACACGGAGAGTCGGACTCTGTGTTTATTTTTCTCAGAAAGTAACTAAAAACAAAAACACAATTAGAAAAACATTTTTATTTTTACGCTTAATTAGAAAGGTATAAATAAAATAAGGTAACTCCATGGAGAAATAAGATTAAGGAAAAGCAAACTAGGAAACACATAATTACAAAATCTTGCTTGTAATATTTGTTTAGGTATTATTTGCCGTCATAATACGAGGTATTTTGATATAGTGTAGTTTATATGGTTAACAAAATGAATTGGAAAACCGCGGCCAGAGCCAGGCCCAAATGGAAAGGGCTGCTGGACCAAGCCAAGGCCCAGAAAAGGCTGCACAGCTAGAATAAGTTATTTATTACAATATCCAAATTTGTTGAAACCGGTAATACTATATTTTAGAAATAATAATGGTAAAGAAACAACGTTAGAATTTCATAAATCATTCAGTATTTGAAAGTCCAGTGTAAAACAAGTTTTATTCCGAAAAAGAAAAACAATTGCAAAAATACGTAAAATAACATTTATAAACAAAAAGGATTGTTAGAACAGATTTCTAAAAATAACAAATCCCATTTGTGTGGGCAAGCTTGCGCACGGTTGACAAAACTAGACAACAGTTTTGTAATACTACATAAATATTGATACAAATATTCCAAAACAAACTAAAAACTGAATTATTTATTTAATCTATCCAAGCGTAAAAACTTTGCTATCTATACTCTATACTAATATTATAAAGAGAGAAACTTTGTATTTTTGAATTTTTGTATTTTTGTTTGTATTGAAATAACTCAAGAACTACTGGACCGACTTAAAAAAATCTTTTACCATTAGAAAGCTACATTATCCCCGAGTAACATAGGCTATGTTATTTAATTCCACGTGGACGAAGTCGCGCACAACAGCTAGTGAATTATAAGATGAAAAATTAAGTCCAACAAAATACAAAGGAAAAATACTTCTCTTTAATATCTTTGTGTTACCTTTACATTTTTTCTCACCAGTGCAGATTAAACAAAGAAAATTTTACGTTTGAATTCCCTTGAGTGAGATATTCTTAAAGGCGTGAGATCTAAGAAACGCGGGAAGATAGCGAGAGAAAATTATCTTCCTTTTGGTAATCATTATTTCTGCCAGTTAGAAAGGCAAGTACAAGTATTCTAGTTAACTTTATACATTTTAAATTAATTTTGCACTTCATCATAAAGGTTATCAAGCGAGTCAGGATTTTGCAGATATGTTTGTTTATCGAGGTAACTTCGTTGGCATTATAGGGTAAATCAAATAAGAAAATTAAAAATGTATTGTTCGACAGATGCTGAGAGAATGATGCCATTCACAATTTTATTTTTGGACGTTTCTAAATAATTGCACTCGGTGAAAACAAAAGACCAGAAACTGGAACGCCGGGATGCCACGCTAATTGCTTTGTGAACGAGACACTAGAGAAAAACATAAAAAATATTTATTATGTCTCCATTAAAAAAATCCAGCATTTTCTAAGGTAAAATATTATTTTTAATTTCCCGTCACCATTATTATAGAAACCGCTTCATTGATAAAATATTCTTATCTTAACTGAAGTAAGATTTGACCAGATATGCAATTCCATTTACTTAAATATGTGAATAATTATACATGTTCATTTGATACGGGCAAACTGATTAAGGTCCGGCCGTTAATTGATTGAAATCAATAAGCCCGTCGGAATCGTGAATCCAATCTGTTACAAAATGGATTTAATCGTTGATACCTTATTTCACATCTCTTTTGTCATTCGCCACCATTGATTTTTAACAATACTATTATATACTTGGAATAGCTATTAATTTATTATGCTTAACACTATAATATTGTACTGGTTTCTCATCGAAATGTTAGTACTTACCTCGTAAATAACATTTCAATTTACTAAAATATCTACTCATTTAATGCCAAAAGTCAGACAGTCTGATTACCGTGAGCCAAAGATGAAAGAGAAAAATTACTTTCAAGAAATTCAATTACGTTTACCTTTATTAACCGTGAGACGGAAAACATTACAAATTAAAGTAATATTAAATAATAATGTAAAATTATTGCATTTGTACTACTACGCAGCTTTTCCTCAATTTTTATGTATTAATTTAAGTATTTGTAGTATTTTTTCTTGCATTAATATTTTTTTAAACAAAATAATATTGATACTCGTAATTAAGTATGGGATAAAAAAGAAAAGATTCTAAGATCTACTTAATAAGTATAGTTTCCAAAACCATGTAATTAAAATCTTAACTAAATAAGCATACATAAGAAGAAAACAAATTATGTAAATAAATAGTTTTAAGATTTATTTTATTACATTATACGTTGAAGGAAAAAGCTGTGTCCCGCATTACATTAGCTTTGAGAGAGCGAAGCTGCAGTGCTAAATGCTAATGCAGCGAAGCCAGGTGGACCTTTGAGTTCGCGGTAATGCGGAATTTAAAATAGTTAATTGCGTTCGAGTTAACCCACGTTATATTTTAACGTGTCCTTAACCAGTTACTTACCTACTAATATTTTCTGGTTGAAGATATTTTAGGTTATGAATTATGAAACTATACTATGAAAATCATTCGCGGTAATAATATTTATAGCAATTGCCCAACACCATATAAAACGAATTATTAAAATGGATATCATCGTAGTTTTAAATTTTACTTATTTATTTAAGGACCAGCATTTTATTAAAAGAAGGAGACAGGTGTATCTTTATTTCTTTACTAAGACTTAACTGTAAATTGTCTAGGGCGGTGCATTTAATTAAACGCAAAAGTAATGCTGTTCCTGAATGCACATAAAATTTGTTATAAATTCAAGCAATTTATATGTTAATTTGCAGTTATAACAACTTGCATGAAGCTCATTTAAGGATAATATTACGCATGTAAATTGCTATTAGAGTGCTCGTAACATAACTAAGCATATGTGAGTTTGTTAGTTAGTTCTTTCATATAATATAGTTTTATGTAAGTAAGTAAGTATTCGTTTTTAGTCATTTCTTTTTCTTACGCAATGCATCATCGAGTCCCAAAGCCATTTTGTGGACGTAAGTGGATAATATACTAAAGTAACGAAATAAACAAATCGTTCAATTGAAGTTCACAAAAGATCCAATCAATCATTCATGTTGGTACATCCCATGAATTATGGACTTTGTTGAAGTTCATTTTTTCGCTTCCTAAAGTTGTTGTCAGTACAATATTTTGTTTGGTTAATTAATGTTGCAGGAATATTATTAATGTTTATTTATTTTTCTTGGTTTTTTAGCCCATAATAAATTCAGACCGAATAGTGCATATTTAGCACGTGAACTAATTGTATGCAGTTATAACATACTGAAATATTTTATAAACCCGTTTATAATATGTGGCTCGCGTGAGGAGTTGAAATAAATGTTATGTAAACTCCCACGCCAAGTTAACCCAAACTTATTTGCAGTTGAGTTTGCATGCTACGAAAACAGGGCAAAAAATTGTTTTTTTTAAATAGTAAATACTTAACAAGAAACCACTTATAAATAACTTCTTAGTTACTATTAACTGCAACTTTAGAAATATTGAAAATGTACTGTTTTATAAATTTCAATGTTTTTGTACTTAAACCTCCTTATTCCGAAAAAAAAAATACTGCGATAAACGAGGACCAAAAGTCGTCGATAATACGATACTGGCAGACACTCGGAACCAAATAAGATAGACCAGGGGTCTCATTGGACCAAATTATGTATCATAAGAAGTACCAGCAACAAGGATGTTATGTATTTTCGAATAAATTTTATAAATGTACATACCAATACCAAACGTATAAAGTACAACAGTTATAACGCTGATTCTCGTTTCGGAATAAAGCGGTAAGTATTATTGTTCGTTGAACGTATAACCTTACTGCGAATACAATTTGAAGATTAAATTTCTAATTGGTAACTTTAGTATTCTGTAATTCGAGTACTACATACAATGTACGGAACGTTCGTTTTATAAAATAGGTTAAAATATCGAGTGAAAAATCGAAACGAGTGAGGTTTATTTTTCACATGGAAAGAGAAAGGTATAAAAGTATCAATAGCGTATACGGTTGAGGGACAAATCATGCCTTAGACTAGGTCATACGTATGTTGTGTGTGCATCACTTTGCGGCTTTACACCAATAACATCATGTCTCAAGCCTTTGCCTGGGAGGTATGAAAAATTAGTTCACCAAAAATACGCTTGGAGCGCACCAAAACTATGTGATATGTCACATTTATTTGGGTCTTATTTCAAGATCCAAACAGACAAAATCGCATACTGAAAAAGGGACAAAAGATCTATGACACTGTCTTTGTCACGTTACGGATATTTCGTATAACTGTGTCACAGTCGCTGTCAGTTTGACATATTTCATGTCTGATCTGCCTTTTTTAATCTATGATTTTCCAATATTATATTGTTTAATATTTGATTTATGAAACGTCCAGTCCTAGGGGCATATTATGGCTCAATGAACACTACACCACGTCTATAATCGTACCCAACACGGCATGACTACCGTTACGGCTGTCAACATGGCGTGATACTCGAGAAACCCATAGCCAACCAGACCATAGTCAATACACTACAATTTATATTTTCACTAATCGCTTAGTAAAAAAGGGGTCTATGGATTGATCGAATGGTACACATGTGTCGTACGCATAGTCGTGATTTGAGCGTGACATAACGATGGCGATAATGAACTAAACTGTGATTGTATACATAATTAGGTGTGTTACTGACGTGTTGCCGTCACCATACAATGATAAGATACACATGATTATGCTGTTTTGCTTCTATTAACATATGCATTTAGATTTAAATTTAAATAACTAATTAGTACAACAAATCAGGCAGTCAAATCGACTAAACACGTAGCAGACGGCTGTGTAATCAATCATAAACTATAATATTATTTTTCAGTTCAAAGTCTAAATTTAATCAATTAAATACATTATTAACAATGTAAAATCTCCCGAAAAAGATCTCCCGAGCCATATAAAAAGGGCCACCTCCAAATACGCTTTTAAGCGTCAG
>QDHC01006109.1:641336-659452 GCA_013186455.1 Papilio dardanus tibullus
TTTTTTTTTTAATAATTTCTTTCTTGGCACGCTTTTTAACGTCAAATTAGTCTGGAGTGCTACCTCTATGTATAATATCTCTTTGGTTATGCTATTTCCGTCGGATCCGTAGTATTTTTTTCTCACCTTGACAACGTTAGCTTCACCAACTAAACAATTTCTCGCAGCTAAATCTCGATGGATATAGTTATGCCTTTCTAAATAAGCCATTCCTTTGCACACCTGGAAATTTACAAGTAATCTATACTAATATTATAAAGAGACAAACTTTGTATTTTTGAATTTTTGTGTTTTTGTTTGTATTGAAATAACTCAAGAACTACTGGACCGATTTCAAAAATTCTTTCACTATTAGAAAGCTACATTATCCCCGAGGAACATAGGCTATATTATTTAATTCCACGCGGACAAAGTCGCGCACAACGGCTAGTAATCAATATTTATGTTGCAATAAACATTAATTAGTACTAGAAAAATGTTTATGTGGTGTAATAAAATTTTAAAATCATAATGACGATTAAACACCCCCACAATTATGACGTAGTACATCACCCTAGTCAATATGGAGAGGCGAAGGGAGCAGAGTGCTAGTGCAAACTGGTCTTACTCTAATCGTAGGGCTTCATAAGACCGATGTCACGCAAAAAACTGCTTTACGCCGAAGAAAAATCTCCGTTAATATCGCGAACTCGGTCTAATAAAGCCCTGGAGTAAGAATAATCTGTGAATTAGGTGGTGTGCGGTGTACCTGCAGACACATGTCGAGCAGCAGGGCGGGGCCGAGCTGGTCGGGCGCGGCGCGGCGCAGGTAGTTGAAGAGGGAGCCGTTGCACATGTACTCCGTCACGATGTAGATGGGCCGCCGCTTCGAGCACACGCCGTACAGCTGCACCAGGTTGTCGTGCTGCAGCTTCCTGCGATACCACAACACAGAGACATAAGTCACAAAAGTCAAAGATATAATCCCTTTTAGTTTAAACATGGTAACTATTTTATTAAGGATTTTTAATTCAAGTGTTAGATTAAATTAGTAATCGACCTACGACTACCTACGACTCCGTCTGCGTGGAACTAAAAAACCAAAGCATATGTGCTATTACAGACTATGTTTGTCTATCTACATGTATACTAAACACTAAGAACCAGGCCATAAAATCTCAAAAAAAAAAAAAACTAAACACTAAGATATGTTAATCTGTTTCAGAGATACCTTCAAACAAACATCCATGCATCGTAACTTTCGCAATGTCTACACTAAGGAGGTTAAGGGAGGCCTATGTCTATGAACAACCTATCAAAGCAATTAGAAGCTGAAAAATATCATGTAAATAACTGTTTTATTTTAGTTTATATAAATGTAATAGGTTAAGCTTATCTTATTTTAACCTTAACTAACCCTGTTAAGGATTTTGTGTACGATAGCCAATAGATATATGTATACTTACGTCATAACCTTAGCCTCCTCGATGAAGTCGTCCTCAGACATGGTGCCCTCCTTCATCATCTTGACGGCTGCGTCGCGCGCGCCGAAGAGGCGGCCGCGCCGCACCACGCCGAACTGCCCCGCGCCCAGCTCCTCGTGCAGCACCAGCTCGTTAGGATCTATCTCCCATTTGTCTGAAAAACAAAAACAATATGTTATGTCAAGTTTTTATTTTATTATACATATACCTAGGTACCTTTGCAATAAATACTAGATACGTATTTAACGATACATCTAAAATTTTAAAAGCTAATACGCAAAATAAACATAATAATTTAAACACTTATACTGTACTGTTCTAAACCCAGAAGAAGTATTTTTAAATCTTTCTTTTAGCAAGTGCCTTACTCATCAGCTCCCAAGTTTAAGTGGTTAGTTGTGTGTGTGGACGTCGTATGAGAAGTTTACACTAAAGCTTCGGCGTCATTAGACCGAGTTCGCGATAATAAAGGAGATTTCTCTTCAGCGTAAGTCCGTTATCGGGAACTCGGTGTAATGTAGCCTAGGTATAAGTAATTGCGACGTGTAGTACCGTGCGAGAGGCCGGCGGTGGCGGGCGGGCGGTCGCAGGGCGTGGCCTTGAGGCGGGAGCAGAGGCCGCCGCTGTTGTGCTTGTGGTAGTTGATGAGCTCGGGGATGCTCGCGCAGCAGTGCTTGTCCGACAGGTAGTACTCGCCGCTCTCCTTCTGCTTTATGTGGTAGTGCTTCGTCTGCGGGTGGATACTGAACCACACATACAAACAAACATTGTTTCAAATATTTACATATATGTTTGAAGATATATTCATACTATTGAAAAAGGACAACATTATAAGACAAAAAAGCTAAAAACGACTATTTTTTCATGTTTATTAATAATGACACAAAACCTACTGAATAGTTTATTTTCTGTAAAAATGGGACCAAATGGCAACTGTTTTGCAACAGATAAAAAAAATCACGTAAATCGGATCAGAACTTGTTGCGTAATTCTTGTACATACGTAAAAAAACTCATTGAAGTTGGTTAAAAATATGATAATTTCATATTGTAATATTTACATTTAAATCGAAAAAAGTATTAAATCACATATAAGTTTAATTATTAAAAAAGAATAAACTTACACTTTGGTATATAGCGACAATGTGTACATTCCTTTCGTGGAGGAGTTCCTCACAACGAAGCAGCCCTCCTTGTCCTCCTGCTTCAGCAGCGACTCCGCGTGCTGCCGCGACATCTCGCCCACGTACCATCTGCAAAAACATACATTTAATAGCAAAAATACCCACAAATTATTTAGAAAAAAATAATTATCAGAAAAGGTAAACTCACTCATATTTCTGTAAGCCTATAGTTTCTTTTTCTTTGACGTAATTACTTGGAATGTAACCTACGGACCTGTAATCAAACATAACAACACATTTCATTACCAAAATAAAACTAGCGAATGTTTTTATAAAGTTTAGATGAGGTAAGTGATATAATGTTTGCATAAATATTACGTTTTATTAATTAAAATTGTGCATTCAAGGTCTTAAAATTGAGATGCATCTCTAACATTAATAAATGTCAATGTTCGTCCACTTTTAAGGAAACTCAAGAATGTCAGCTTACTTTAAAAGCTTATAAAAACGTCCAGTTTTGGCGTCTTTTAGCTGCATTTTAAGACTATAAATCTTTTTTGTAAGCGTTAGAAGTAATCGTCGTATAATCAATACAGCAGAATCCAAGTTTGTTTCTGACATCATCGTAAATTAATTGGCCACTATTCATTAATTGCATATCACTTCACCCAAAAGCTTATGTAAATATTTTGCGAGACATGGGCGTTCGGAATTATAAATTACATTACCCGATTAAGACTATATTTGAACGATATAAAGATAATTATGCTAGATAGAGCTAGTTTATTATGAATTTATTTATATTTATTTCTGTAAGAACAACCTCTAATTATTTATCTGTCACTAATGCCTTAAACACTCAATTTACACCAATACAACCAGGAAACGAGCTAACAAAAAAAATAGACGAATTCAGAATCTATTCCTTTTGGAAGTCGATTAATAAAAAGCATGTAGGGAGAGTAATTAGTTTGATTCGTGTCATAAACAAGGTTAAATAGAAGTCATAGAGAATGTTTTAAAATGCTCGATATACTGACCCATGTTGGTCTTTAACTTTCCACCAATGCTCCTGAGAGTCGTCGACCACTTCGTACTCGGCGCCCTACAACGAAACGGCCTTCAATACCAATTGCAATAAAACTTACTAATCTGTTGCGAAAGTAATAAGGCTCATATTGCACATACCTTCTCCAGTGAAAGGTCGCCGTTTTCTATAGCTTTAAACGGATATAGTGCTACCACTACTTTGGACTTCTGTTTCTCCTGAAACAAAATTAATATGTGAATTAATTTTAAAAGTCATTACCTACTGTAGATTATATAATTCAATGTTATACCAAATACTAGACTAGTTGCTTACTTTGTGCCAAGGACTTTTTATGAAGATTTGCTTCATGTATTAATGTTTAATATATTATAGAAATAAATTGATGAGAGACCTTTTTAATTTATGTTGTTTACCTTTGGTTTGGAAGAGGGCGTGCCGGGCGGGGGCGCGCCTCCCCCGGGCATCGTGACCGCCGCAGTCACCGCTGGAAAAAGATTTAATTATAACTTTTTATGTATAAGTAATATGAATATAATCATATTGATTTGATACATAATTGATATCATACACTTTTTTTAAATGAGAAGAATCAGTATAACTTTTCGCGGTCGACTGAGAATGTATTATTGTATAAAATATTTTCGTTTCGTATATATTTTATTATCTGTGGTTTCGTACAGAAAATAAAGTAGATACGTGCATAATGAGAAAGGAAAATAATTTTCGATCGACCACCGATATGATTTCAAAAAATGCGAATTGCATTTTATTATGTCCTTAAATTCTACCTTAACGAAGGTTATGACAAGTTTTGTTTCATAATTGTGTTCATAAAAATAAATGATGAATTAACATTAATGTTCTCGGTTTATTTATCTGTGTTTATTTCTGTTTATTCGGGGATTCCCTATACTAACAAATACGATTTAGATTATTTAACCTCAAGCTCAATTAGATAATTCGATGTAAAAAAAAGTTCAACTCATATTCGTATCATCTTAGCAATATTAATACAGATATTAAATGATAACATCTTAGAGAAATATATATAAAACAAATTGCATATAGAATAAGGTAATAATGACATAAGAGACAAAATTACACACAAGTAATCAAGTTAAGAAGAGGTTATCCTTGCCACAGCGTGCTGTTGGCAAAAATGTATTGAACTCAGTTGTGTAATGAGTAGGTCCTTTGAAGGCAATTGTATCTCCAATTTATTTTATTCTTACACTATAGCCTGCATGAGTACGTATAGTACACATTTTTAATCAAAATAAATATAAATAGTAACAAAAATAATCTTTGGCATCTAATATTCGCAGTAGCTTGAATATTAGTAAGTTAAATCAAAACACTGCAGTTTTTGTATTGCAGTCGCATAGATAAAGTCCTAAATAAAGCGCAAACTTGTAAGAGAAGAAAACTGTAGATGATCCAACATTAATAACAAACGTAAAGTAAAATCAACAACAACATAAACAAATCCAGAATATCTCACACTGCAAGAACATCATTGCACTCACGAACACAGTTGGACAGAAACAGGATATCGCAGTAAATGTGTCGCAATTCACCGAAAAGCACAATTTTTAAACACAAACACCGTATCACTTTACACAAACCGATTGCATTGCGTACACCTGATCGAGAGACAAGAAAGTGAGTGCAGCGAGTGAACGCAACCGGTGTCGACGAGGCCATTGCCTAAAAAAAGGTCAGCCGTATTAGCTGAAGTGTTACCCTCTAGCGCGGGCAGGAAGGAGGAGAGCGAGAGGCAGGGTATCTTGGACTTCTTCTTGGTGACCATGGTTTCGTCCACTTTGGTCTGCAACATGTGTAAATAGGAACGGACGTCCGTCGCGGCGCCGCACCGTCGACTGCCGACTGTCGAGCGACGAGCGCCTGCGCCTGCGCCTGCGCTGCGCGACGTGTCAATGTACCGTTGTAATGGTACGAGTAAGGCGCGCTACATAATGCTTTACACTAACTTTTACAACACAACTTATATTTATGTCAGACCAATCGATTATATTAAATTATTTAAAAATACATAATTAAATAAACGCAGTAAAACTGCGTGCGTTCCAAAAAGAGAGCCAACTTGTTCTTGCTATTTTGTACATAAAAAGTAATTGGGGATGTGTGGGGGGATACATTTATTGTTATGACTATATTTAGCACTTTATGCAGCTGAGAACATATAAATCCGTAATAATATATCAGCGTTTGTCTTCGTCGACGTACCAACTTCTCCGTGTACCTATATTTAAATAAATTCAAGGTTACAAGCGCTTGATACAACTTTGCGTTGTATAATAATAGAATTTGAACGTATTAACACTGAGGACGAGCCTTTACATATACAGAGACGAAGCAGTGAGGGTATTAAAGATGGTCGCACGCGGCCTACTTCACCGTTCGATGCTTACGCGCAGGCGTATCTCACCTCTCACTTTACAAGCCCTACACACCAAATGTGTGAAAAAGACGGAAGCTTTACGTCATCAGACGACTGACATGAATAATGCCTTGCAATGTTTTGAGCAGAGACCTAACACTTTGATAATAGGGACCAGTTTGCGGCAAAGAAATTATTGATAAGTCTACATTGACACGGTTGCCGAATAATATAATACATGTATGAATACACAACTGTTACTTTTTAAATGATGAATAAAAGTGAGATCCCAAATTCACTTTTTAAGTTGCTAATTAGAATCGTCGTGATTCAATGAAGAAGATTTATCTTTTTGTTGCAAAACAAAAAAAAACACTTAGGTAACCACGCGCATTTCCAAAATATGCTTCTATTGAATAGACAGTTAAGTTGAATAGTGTTGTAATTAATAATTTTATCATTAGCAGTTAATTTTTACGACCGACAAAAACATTGTTAATCGTCAATTAACGTGAGTTAAGCGCCACTCATAAACATGTAATTAAATATGCTCAGATAATGTTTATCGAGGATTTTTAGTCGAAAAGATGTTCGTTCGTCATTTAAAAAAGATTAGTGCTAAACTTTGCCCTAAATAATTACAATGGAACTGCAGTAACATGTGTAACAGGCTGACAGGCTTAACAATAAAGTTAGAAATTATTGATAAAAGTTTGTGTAATAAGAAAAAAAAATAGTCCATCCAATTCTACGTAAAGAAAGCCGTGGCCTTAATTGATTTTGAATAAAAAAATACAAGTGAATGCATATGTAAAAAAGTGGTGTATCGTTTTATAAAGACTTAAAGCATGTCAAGGTGTTCGTATAGTACGCCTACACGGTTTATTTTGATAATAATATTAAACCTAGCATCGATAGCTTGATTTGGTGTACGATTTGAACTTGCGTTATTGAATCTGCGCCCTTTAGCGTAAATGTACCTTATTATATAACCTGGATAGGGTTATTTCATGTTACAGTTTCTAAAATTAATATAATACTTCCTAAAGTTACAACTATAACTTCAGAGATGATATTTATTAGTTTAAAAGATTTGCTGTCGCATACAGAAGATTCACAGTTTTGGTTTTACATTCTAAATTTTAATCCTTAGTAACACTTATCAACTTATAATGTTAGTGCATTAGTTACGTGGTAAATTGGTGATGAGTAGGAGCCATTAGTAAATAGTGAATTGTATTAGAACGGATGTGTGGGAAATTAGTAGGTACATAGTGTACCGACCCTAGTAAGGCTAATGGCAGGATGATGTTATAGCTAGTATACTTACGTATGGAATCGTTGATTGGTAGTATTAGGTCGTGTCTCGTGTCGGGCGGCTCGGGCGGCTCGGGCAGTGGCCAGAAGGTGGTGAGGGAGCAGCCGGGCGCCGAGCGCCGCTCGTCCTGGCAGCAGCCCCAGCGGCGCGCGCACCACGTCGCCGGGTGGTAGCGCGCGCGACGAGAGTTCGACACGCACACTGCAATAACACTTGTTTTGACCACCGCGTTTGGTTGGATCTTCAACATATTATTGTAGAATGAAGTAGGATTGAGGACAAGTCTTGAAAAACTTCGAAAACTAATCGCTGCACAGGTCATATTTAATAACCTAATTTAATTATTCACGAAATGTTGTTGTTTACTTGCTTATGTCGGTCCCAGACTTTTAATTCATATCGTCGACGAGTTAGTAATCAAGTCATTGCATTGCATATTAAATTTTACCTTCAGCCATTCCGCTAGTCATGTTTTGGTACTAATGTCACGTACAAACAGTTACTTTGACTATTTATTTATATTTTATCCATACTATTCTACAAAAGATGGCTGCTCTGTGTAACTTAGAAGGCGAATTATCAATGTGTATCTTCTTTTTTTGCGGGTATAATAATTAATTCACCGAAGACAGGTGTTGAACTGCTTATCAAATTACCATCTGTTTTTCTCATGGGTTACATTTAATAGTTTCTACTCATTGTTCACAGCTGCAGATGCTACGTTTTTAGCTGCATTGTTTTTATAAATATTCCTATCTAGATATAGCCACAGACTACTTAAATTTGTTACCATAAAGCAAATGAAAAAAATACTTAAAGAAAAAATAAAAGATCTAATCTATTTTAATCAAAAGCAAAAACTATTGTAGCATTTTCAACTTAGCATTAAGTAAAATTTAAACCTCCCTTTACAGTAACACACGGAGGGCCTTACCCTAAACAGATTTACAGTAATGTGGGGTGAAGTCCCGACGCGCAAGGCGATTACTATCCGAATGAAAGGGTCGTATCCTTTTAAATGAGAACAAAATATTTAAGTTAAGTATTCTGTCCAACACACAAAAGATAAAGTATATTAGGTCGATTTTTACCTATTTTCTATTCGATTTTTTTATAGATTT
This sequence comes from Papilio dardanus tibullus, assembly GCA_013186455.1. Classification (NCBI taxonomy): domain Eukaryota; kingdom Metazoa; phylum Arthropoda; class Insecta; order Lepidoptera; family Papilionidae; genus Papilio; species Papilio dardanus. The sequence goes on from QDHC01006109.1 coordinate 649,814, forward strand.
GTTATTTTGTAGTCTTTAGACTATAGATAGATAGACATTTGCCTTTAGGTAATTTCTCTTTCACAATTTTATAACTCGCGTTAGACCATTTAATAGATAAAAGAGAAATAAAAGTAATATTTTTATTGAAATTGAAAAGACTTCGTTCTCTTTTAAATTCATTTCAAATTGAAACGTTAACCGGAGTAACAAAACGTACAAAAAGTTTCTTTAAGCCGGTAACAAAGGTGTGACATGAAACTACGTTATTCTTTTTGTTAGCCAGAATCCTTTCATGCGAGGACGGTGTAGGTGCTACAAACACTTCTACTGGAGCAGACATTGTACGTTTTAAAACACTTTTTAGAGCAAACTTTTTCTATACTTGATATATTTTTTTTGTTTAAAAGTTTAACTCTTCAACTCAATCATTACGTAGACTGTATAATTGTCCATCAAAATCAGACAACTATGAATCGGGACCTAAGACAAAAAAGTATATAGAAGTGTTAAGTTAGACTAAATTAAGTCATGATTAACGCAGAGCATGAATAATGTTAAGAACAAAATGTTTGCCGGGGTTACTAGAGATCGAACGGTACAAAATTAACTCTTGAAGGATGACTCATCGAACTTTCGTTGCTACATAAACTTCTCGGGAAGAGAGAAAGGAAATAAATCAAGTCAAAGATTTCTAAAGCATGATGATTTGTCACATTAATTAGTGGTGCCTGTGACTTAACCATAGACAACACAAATGAACATAGTATGTTTGTATGTATTACAAAATGGATTATATTTATAACATTTGCAATTAGTTAAAAGACAAAGTCTAAAAAACTTTCTGAAATAGAAATAGTGCTTAAGATTTTTTTAATAACCAAAAATAGAAATAAAAAAAGAATATAATCAAAACATAGTTACATTTTTATTGCGATAGTAAAGCAACACGAAACGCCTGCTCAATGATAATAGCAAAGATTTTAACTCATAACAGAATATCTTATATTGCGGACAGAAAACAAAAAAGTTTAAATACCATGTAATACAGGAACTGAAAATAACTCAGTCAAATTACTAATAAAATGTCATCAGGGTCTGGCTTGTTGCTTCACCTAGACTAGACGTAATATTACGTTATTATTCGTTCTAATCATTATCAGCCATACATACCAGTTCTTATAGCGTGAATCCAACGCAGTCGCTCGCTGTGGTCGCCGGCGACCAGGTACAGCGTGTAATCTGTGTTGTTTTCCGTATACGATACCTGTACAGAATCATTGATACTTATATAAAACTAAATTAACGTGTGTATAGTCCTGACTAAAACACGCAGTTCATGACAGGCTTTTCAAACTTATAGTCTACAAGTAAAAGTTTAGAATGATATCAATGAGTTCCGTACTGCCATATTTTATTCTCAAACAACTCAGCTTTAACCTAAATTAATTTAATTTCATTCTAGTTGATCATATTTGACAAAATTAAAACAATGTGCCTGAGCGTACCTGAAAAGGGTACCTATAGAGGGGGCTTTTGTCGCCTTCCTCGTCTGGTATTTGTTTGCTGAGTTCGCCCAACTGAGCGAGCTCCACGGTATGAATGGTACCCGTAGGAATGCGACCGCGTTCCTTCCGCCTCTACAAAAAAAGGAATAAATTATTGTTGTTACACGGACACAACATACCTTAACGTATGCATAATATGTTCTGGATAACATCGGTTATCGCTAGTTTACATTTTTGAGAGCACCATTTTGCTTAACTATTAAACAGTCATAGAAAATATGGAAACAATTACATATAAAACATAGCATAGCAGTCACTAGAAGGTGCCTAAATTAAGGTTACTACACTATCAATTGACAATCAGTTTGCTTTCAAAAACAATGCTACTGCCAAAATTCTTATCTGTCGGTATTCAGGTAATGCAAATGAATACGTTTTACTTGAACGTTTAATGCAGGTATTGGGGTTGAGTGAAATAAATTAAGCAAGGTGCAGTACACCGTATCATGGCAGGGAGCCAACGAGCAAGGAAATACGCCGGGGAATCCAGTGTTACCTATCGGCTGACACCAACAGTTACATAACACAATTATCCTTACCACAGACTTTGATTGATAACTACATAAAATAATTTAAATTATAACTTAGCAGCAAATATAAATAAAACTGAATTATGGCCGAACTATAATATCAAAGGAAAGCATGTAAGTTTGTTGTTTATATTGCCACTTATCCATTCTTTGAAGTCAGGTGTCGATCTAGGGACAAACAATACCAGCTGTCCTTGTTAAACTAAAGGTATTTTATCGTAGGAACAACATTTTTTATAGCATCCGGAGCAAACTACGAACTACTTTTGTTCTTAACAAAATTAATATAAACTAGAACAATAACATTTGTTTTCTAGAATTAATAAACGTTAACAATTGAATATCTACTGGTAACCGATTATTGTAAGCTGAAAACATAGTTTTATAGTTTACGTAACTCTGCGAATAAAATAACCAACATACAAAATTACTTTCTCTTTTTGTTATGTAATCAGAGATACCAGGAGGTCCTTGTTCGAAAGTTATTATGAAAAAAATAGTCCAGTTGATTAAAAAATAGAACGATTCTACATTTTTCAAAAATGTGAAAAATATTTAACTTTAAGTAGGACATGTTAAAAATATGCCAAGCTCTGCCGTGAGCACAGCGACTCATTAGCTGTAGAATGAGTCATTCACAGCGCGAGGTTACACGAGGAACTTTTTACTGAGCTTTACAAGAGGACCGCTTTTTTCTAGCCGTTAGTCAACAGATAATGTAATATAATGTAAAAATATTTACACAATATATCATTTACTAAAATATTTTGCTCGTATAGAAAAACAATAATGTGAACAAACACAGAAGTTTATTTTAATAAAAAATATTGCCTGTTGTAAGAAAGCAGAAATACAACAATTGTAAAATGTTAGCAAAGTTCTTGTTCTTTTATACTGCATTGTATACCCGCAGCTCCTTTAAAGATGTAGTAGTTCTGGCGGAGACGTACTTCAAGACAAACTTGTCATTGGGCCGAGCCAGACTAGACTCCACAATAAGGCTAAACGTTCTCGTTTTACCACAAACAGTGTCCTCTTTTAAAGATTAACTTCTTATTTTTCTGTCTCGTGTGGTCTCTAAAATTTTTATTCCAAAACAATAAAATAAATTCTAAAAGTCTAGGAGCTTTAGATCCGTGTTAAAAAACGTTCGTTAAAATAATTTTGTATATTTGAAAGACCTTTATAATTATTATTACAAACAATCATTCAACTAAAAGCGACCGCGTTACATTCGTTTTCAAGCTAGTATATAAAAAGTTCCCACGTAAAAATTAAAAGCTGAAATATATTTGTATGAAAGCAGCGATAAATAACAGGTTACTTTCGGAAGCAGTGACAATGCAAAAGCGTTTCACGCTACAGTTGCCGCTAATTGGGTTCGTTGCAGCGCGACACTAACAAAATTCGGAATGTGAAAACTCTGCGAGCCCGTATTACCACCTCCTTCCTCATACCTTCTTCCCGTATACTTCCCTCCTCTTCCCATACGTTAAACATATGACACAATGCATATCTCCCTCAGGCACTCGTGCTTTTGATATATTTTTAATCAGACACTTCATTCTTTAAACCCTTTTAAAAAGCCAAGCATTTTGTAAGCGGTCTGCTTTTATTTAATACGAGATTCGAGTTCCATGTTACCGACACGATTTAATAACGAAATCGAATTTATTCTTATTTTTCTGTTCGATAATTATGTTTGGAATTTTCCAACAAATCTTTTGCTATAGCCTTAAGTTGTGTTTACAATAACGTTTGTCCTCGACTTTTGCACTCTCTCTTCATCTCTTTCGATTTTTATTATAATATAATATCTGACTTTTATAGACCATATTCGAAACAGAATCTAAGTCGAGAAAAGCAATGTCAATTATTCCACACCTAATCGGTAAATTAATTTCCTGTTTGCGGGAATAGCTTCCCGTATCCGATTTGGTACGGATCCAACTTAAAGTAGCCAAATCAAAGGTTACCATGAGCTAGCATTGCTGAAGTACAATTAATGTTTTACATTTATACCTTTTAATTAAATCCATTGAGGAAAATATGAAGAAAGAGCTAGTCTCTGAATACAAATTGGCAAAAGTGAGAAGGGGTAATTAACGCTCTTGACGGATTGCTAATTTGATTCAAGCAGAGATAGCGAAGTAAAATTTCAAGGGTTCTACTTGCTTTTTGCTCTGATATTGCTGCAAATTTATTATTCGTTTGTTGTCGCAATATTTTTAATTCCAACTTTAACGACCACATTGCCAAATAAGTATTTCCAGGCAATAAAAAAAAGTACTTTCCATCAATCCCAGTCGCAAAATGACAAAAAGAAAAACAAAATGGGAGAGGACGCAGAGACCCCTTCAAGAACAATTAGTACGCGCGCCGAGGGCACTCCGTAGTAATTGCTCATATCACTGCACTCGCCGCATGAATGTTCAATATTTTACCTCATACGGAAAATGCTAGTAAATATTTGCAATTATGTGCAGTAAACTATACGAATACCTACTCATTTAAAGTACACACACGTGCAAATGTTGTAAAATATACCAATTTTGAAGTGCGTTGTGCCATTCGATTTAGTTTTAACCCATGCATATTACGACGTATAAAAAGATATGGGATTTTTTCAACAAAAACATATTTATTTACTTTTTGCTTTGTCTAACTATTTTTATAAATAAAGATGTCAACCCTATGTTAGTTACGGGGAGTGTGTGAACTGAAACCGCGAGCCGTGCGTACATTAACGGAGGGTCGTTCCCCCACGCCTGTTATGACGAGTGATTCCACTATACCCCATTCAAGTTCTCTGTTCCAATAAGAATAATGGATTGCATCAATGTTTGTTCTTTCGTAACAAAGAGCTTTTGTTTATCACAAGATTTCTACTTGAACGCGATGTCTACTTGCTGCGAATCTTACATCTTAAAAATATAAGATAAATCGTTAATATAGAATACCTAACAAACTGTTAACTTTGACGAACTGTAAACAATAGTCAGTTCTAATCGTTGGTTTTTACAATAAAAAATCGGTTAACATCTAGTTTCCAAAAATATATTAAATTCTTTGGATTATCATTTGAAACAAAATTCACTATGATTAAACTTCTAATTCTAATGAAAATAACTAAAGTACTTTGAATAGTAAAATTCACGAAATCGGCTCTACCATGAATAGACTAGATCTAAATTCTAGTGCCTTAGGAACTACGTATAAACTAAAGTAGTGACATGAACCTTCTGGAGCTAGTCGAACTAAAATACAAATCCAGGTCCGAAATGCTTAACTCCAATTATTAGACAAGGTGACAGTAAGTACTTAGTAGAAAAAGCCGGTGTAATTTTAGTATATCACGATTCATTTGTTTTGGCAAAATAATGTTACCAACACTAAATATGGAACCTGGAAACTAATAGCTTACATTTCATCAAACTCAAATATAATTACTTTGCTTTTTAATTACTAAAACTAGATATGACCACTATTGTTTAAACCACAAACCGCACCTTTTTTAGTTATGACCATAAATGTTTTGCGTAGGTTGCTATCAGAAAATGGAAACGCGTAATTTCATCAATGAGTTCGTTGATCTTTAGTTGTAAAAAGCGGATACTACTCAATGTCACCCAGTGATACTAATTAATACAAGTAACACAAAAAGCATATGAAAATATATATTAAATGATATTACCAGTACCAGGGTAGCAGAAGGGTGTCAGAGTGTGCGGGTACAAACGCCGGTGCCGGTGCGGAACTGCCGGCAAGCGGCCACGACCGGCAGACACGCCCAAACCGCACATGCGCGGCACCCTACTCACACTTCGACTCCACGACATATTCGCACCCGACATTTTTGATTAAAATCAAAAGATTTATACGATATTTGAAACTCTTAATAAATGCAAACATGTGTATTCACGCAAAATACGCGCTAGTCGTGGAGTTGCAGAAAATGGAGCCTATCATGGGTCGAAACCTTTAACCTTTTAACCATTAAATGCAAACAATTTATAAAAATTAACTAACTGCAATATAATATTTTCGACAGCGATATTAGAGTTTTAAAGTAAAATTAGTGTGAAACTGTATAGCACTTCTACTTGTTTTAGGGTATCGAAGATGAAATCGTCCTGAGAGATGGAGCAATGGTCAAAAAAGAGTTATCAGATCCGTCTCACAATCTGTACAATTAATCGTTCGTTTATCTTGGTGTGCCATCAAATTATCTGCCACAACGGTGGCTAATTGCATAAAGTGTTAAAGCTATTATGTTATGTTAACCATTCATACTACTTTAATACGTCAAATAAATAACACAAATAATGCATATTTTTAATTACTGAATAATTCTCCTGAAAATAAAATCATAATTTGCATTTTATCCTGTTCGCATCGATTCTATCTTCAGCTTTCTCTGTTATCATGCTTTTGTTCGTATTTCAAAGGCTTCTCAAGAGGTATTTGAGCCGCACAATGGAAGTACGATAGTTTGCGAGTTTTTTTTATCATAATCTCCTCTTTAGAATCTATCCAAATAGCGACCTGACTAAAAATAATATCTATTCTTACTACAAAGTACTATAACGATTTCTTTGTGACATCTACACTTACATTCTATGTTTAATGGTGCCCAAAAATATTTTAACAATGATTGTAAGATATGTAAAACGTGTCAATAATTACATTTTAGATTTTTAGATCTAGGATGTTCCTATTATTGTTAATTGAAATGACATCACCAACATCATTATAATTTAATACAAACTCATTTAATTTAATGTTACGTCAATCATATTCCATAACAGACTACTTATGTATGACTTATTTTATTGAACTGTAGGCTTCCACTTAAAAAATATATTGCTAACCTTTTTTATTCTCCTTAGAAATATAGAGACAAAAATATGTTTCATCAGCCGAATTTCACGGAAATTTTGATAGGAAAAGCAATTTACCATTCTTTGACGTCGACGTGAATTCGTTATTTGATCAATTTATTTGTATAGTATTTACATTGTATAGCTCTTTTCTTATTTAATTTGTAAGGGACTTGATCAATTATTATTATCAAAACGATACTTTGTGTACAATAACAATTCTTACATTGTTAGTTCATGATATCGCATTGTAATTGTATTACGAATTATTGACATGGCAAAATTGTATTATAAATATTACGCTTTCCTTGAATAAAAGGAAAATAAGAACCGGGGATTAATATTTCTGTTCTCATTGATACCTCTTTACCGTTTTGTAAAAGTACTCTACTTTCATACTGTCAAAAAAAACAAGTTACCCTATAACAGTAGTAAGAAAGATCGAAATCGATAAAATTCTAAAATAAGTTTAATTATGCGTCGATCGTATTCCCTTGGGAAGTTTTGTGACCCCTTCCTTAATCCTGTTTGCATTTCCCGGTGCGAGGCGCGCAGTATCAGTAGTTGACGCAACCGGCTGTGCCCAATGACTAATTCTATCTCTTCCGGTTTATCGCACGCTTTTAACATCATTTCTATAATCGCTTATATTATTGTCGAGCTGTACAAAGATCATGCGACATAGGTACAAATATTTGTGATAGTCTGGAGACTAGAAGTTTTTACAATACGATACTACATCGACGTCTTGTAATAGTTGTTTAGTTTTATACGCATTTTACTAACACAGCAAGAAACTGTCTTCGAATAAGGATGACATATAAAAAAGCCAAAAAAAAAAAAGTATAGCGAACTTAAAATGGCCTTTGCTGATGCTAGTAATAATGATTAAAAACAATTTGAATAATTTAATAAAACTATGACCGCAAAACGAAACCTATGAAAGACTAGTTAGTAATTACGATACTTTGGAACGTGTATGAGTCACATCAACCCGTTAAAAGGTATGTTGAACAAAAGGAATCTTGGAATTTAATGGCACACGAAAAATAACTATAAATCTTACTTCAAAGTTTTAAATAATTAAGGTGCGTGAAATATGAAGTGCGTTATAATTAAATTATTTTTTTAAACTAGTCAATCACAGTTAAAACTCGATTAACTAAATCATTTTTTTTTTCATGTTTAACCAGTATTTTTTAATTGATTTCGAAAATCATATAATTGCCTTACCTAAAAAGGACCTTAAGCAAATTGTCCTAAAACCTGTGTAATATCACATTGCTTTGCCTGCTTTCAATTTGTTTGTTTTCTTGAATTAAAATGTGGGAACGAAAGAGTACCAAAATTAGGCCTCCAAAAAGCACAGTGATCATACGATACACAGAACTACTTCCACTTCATGCCTGTCTTCTCCAGTTGTGATGTTTCACTGGTTAAACAGGGCACCTTGTCACCACAACATCTGACGTTGTTTACGGTGTCCACCACTGTGTGAAATAGACATTGAGCTACCCTTCTGGAGATCAATTGGTTAATAAAAAAAAATATTTGATCTTTCTTTGGTTTGCACATGCATTAAGGAATAATAAAAGAATATACAAATCATTAAAAAATACATTTTAGTTAAAAAAAAGAATTAAAAAAACTCACTTTTGACTCATGTGCATTTTACATGTTTGAAAAATAACTTAAAATAAAAATAATCTATCCAATACAGATCACAAACTTCATACCTTAGTGACTATTAATAATCCTGGCAAGCATGAAAAATAGAAAAAAATGTATTTGTAATATTTTAGGTTTGCTAATTAAAACCTAAAAACATTAAGTTAATATCCTGCAACTTTTATTTATATATTGTTTTGAATTATGTATAGAGATAACATTATGTTGACATTACTCACCTGATTATCAGAGTCGTAATAAATAAGAGCTTTCTTCGTAAGAACCAAGAATCTTTTTCGATAATTGACCGGTGTGAAAAGTTTCTTGTTTTGAGATCTTTTAATCATAAAAGTTTGGCATATCACCTCATCTTCCTCTTTGGTAGACATTATAAAACTGAAACAATATAATAAAAACGTTTATACAAAAACTGTTAGCTTAATATTTAAATTATAATTAATTTTGGGGATTTGTGGACATGTACATTTCGTATGGTACTAGAAAAAATAATTATCCTTTGATCAACATGTGTTAAATGTATTCAATTAAATAATTTAGCTTTTTGAGCTAAGAATTGATTAGTGAATTGCTTTAAGTAATGCTACTAACTATTTGTTAAAAAATCATTCGCCATAAAATGAATCAGGAAAGAACACGAACGAAACAACAACCGGCCGTAGGGCCGGCTATCAAATATAATTAATGAATTTGTTAAATAATACGCACCTGTCAGAATTAACTCCAGCACATTGTAATTTTTACTTAGAAATTCGACAAATTCAAAAGTTCTAATTAATTAGTCACTTAAAACAAAAACAACAAAACACAATCACTACCATATCACCAAAACATTATGTTTCCAGCCAGCTAGAGACAGATTAAAAAAATAGGTCGAGACAAGATCAGAGATCCAAAGACAATATACAGGACTTTTATGCCCGGTTCACATTATTCCTATCCTGTAACCAGGGGCCAGTAGGGTTAGGCCGTAAAAAACTAAGAACGAATCGTTCC
>QDHC01006115.1:2855-13311 GCA_013186455.1 Papilio dardanus tibullus
CCCACAAAGGGCTGTCGAGCTAAAGAAGAAGAAGAAGAACTTTTAAACTAAAAGAATTAGATTTTTTTTATTAATTTTCCCTATGCAGGTACCGATCTGGTGATGCACTGGCACTGGCTTATCGTTGAATTTTGGGACACCCTGTATAAACGAGAGTCCAAGAGACCGCGATATTTCTCTCGCTTATAGAGGTTTCTTTCTAAACCGAGTTTATCGCTTATGTAGGTAACTCGTGGGGGCTAGAGAATGGCTCTCGCTTAAAGAGGTTTCTGGCTTGTCCAGGATTGTCTGTACATATGGGCTGAATTTCTGGTAGTAATAATTATAAAGCTTTAAATAGAAGCACTTTACACGCCTTAGACATTACATATAGGGCTGTCAAGTTTACGTATTTAGCCCCAATTCTGTGTTTTTTGGTTCGTTTGAGCTAGCCCAAAGCGCCGAGGCCTTGTTGCAGCGACCCCTTGTGACTTCACACCTATAGTATAAGTATAGATAGCGTTTTGTTTCGATCACAGCGTTGGGCTTCACATTAATGAAAGTTGACAGCCCTAGAGTAAATCCCGTAGTAATCTATTTGTGACGTCACAGGCTGTTGCTACGCGGAATTGAATTTTAATACTCAATCTGAAGGCAAAATAACTCAAGGGCAAACTCGACTTCTGCTCTCGTTGGTACGGAATTTCACAGCAGTGAGTCTTGAATCGTTATGTTTTTATTAAACTTATTTGCGAGTACAATTTGTTATAAATTTAAATCGATCTTTTGTAAATCTTTAAGTAAATTTAACCATTTTAGTAATTTCCATACAGTAGTGGTCCTTCCAAACTTGTTTTGACAAACATGTCAACTAGACTTAACCCTTAAATGCCTGATTTACGAAAGTGATTTTTTTTTCAATTTCGTTTGAAAGAATATTATACAACCATAAAATACGTACAGCGAACCTATAAAAAAACTAACAGTAATGTGAACATTTACTTTAAAAGATTATTATCAAAATCGATACTCTGGGTTATTGAGGGTTAAAAAAACCATTGTTATTTAAACTTCTATAAAATAAATTGAAAGAATATACACGTCGTTGACATATTTATTGATATGATAAAAGTTATATTCTAAGTTACTTGAATGAGTTCAAGTTCAAGACACTATGATAAATAATTGATAAAAAAATATGAAAACAAAACAAAGAGATAATAAGCATTCATAAATATTATTAAACATTTTGAGCTATAGTTACATATCCCACAAAAGAAGTACAAAAATCAGGATGTCTCAATATAACCACTCAACTCGGGCAAAAAGTGTTACTCGTAAATGCACTTAATCCGTTAATTTAATGAATTTTAAGTAAAAAAAAAAAAGATTTTATAAAGATACTTTAAATCAATTACTGTAATTTTCCACGACTACGTCACTGACATGGTCAAAGTGAGTATCATCGGTCATATTAGAAGGTCATAGTCGTAACATAAGAAACATCTGTGTCGGTAAGTGATACTTTCGGCCCTTCTGATATAGGGCAACGCAAATCTGCGATAATAATCTCTAAGCTACGCAATACAATCTTAAGCTGGCTGCAAATGTTTAGTTTTAACTGCGCAGTTTTAACAGTACAGTCTGACTGTGCAGTTCAAATTGACGTGTATACGTCTTGTATATAGTGGAATGGCGAGGGAGGGGACGCATAGGAAGAGGTATTATCCTCTTGCTGTGTCTTCTCCTCTGTAGATTGAGGGTAAGCAACGCATCTGCAATTGCAGATGTCTATAGGCAGGGATGAGAGCGTCGGTGGCTCAGTGGTTTAGCTCTTGACTTGCAATCTGCAGGTCCCGAGTTCGAATCCCGCCATGTACCAATGTGTTTTTCGCTTTTCGAATTTCATATGTACATATTTACCCGACGCTCTTACAGTGAAGGAAAACATCGTGATGCAACCTGCACATATCGGCGAAGAAATTCTGAGATATGTGTGAAGTCGACCAACCCGCACTTGGCCAGCGTGGTTGACTATGGCCTAGGCACCCCTTAGGGGGTAGGCTCCGTGCCCCTCGGTGGGGACGTATAGTGAGCTGGTGATGATGATAGGCAGGGATCGCTTCGGATTTTTCAGCGTATCCTGGTGGCCACTTGCTCGTTTGCCACTTTGTATTTAAAAAAAATAAGCAACTAAACAGTTGCTTACTGCAGATTTCTTAAACAATGATTTTCTTTAGTTAACACAGTAGAGCGTGTGTTCTAAAATGTTAAATTATGACTTATGCTATCTTGTACTACTTATAATTCAAATGAACTCTGTACCTTTATAAAAAACTAGCTGTTGTGTGCGGCTTCGACCGCGTGGAATTAAATAATATAGCCTATGTTACTCTGGGATAATGTAGCTTTCTGATGGTGAAAGAATTATTGAAATCAGCCGAGTAGTTCTTGAGTTATTTCAATACATACAAAATACAAAGTTTCTCTCTTTATAATATTATAGTATAGACTAAGCTAATAATAATCCAATGTTACTCTGTAGTTTTATTACAAAACTGCTTCATACACAATGTTGTCAGTATATTAATTGGCACATTTAAACCTTATTTGAATATAATGTGACCCTTGTACTACCTCTACGCACTACACGGACGCTTTTTAACACCCTAGCTCATTCAATCGCTGTTAAAAGACTCTTATTTCGTTCATCGAGCGCTCAAAATCCAACGCAGCACGATAATTATTATAAATGAAAATGCATTTGTTCAATGTCAACGTTTTTTTAACGTCCGTTGAAAAAGCGCTCGTTTGATGGGTAGTGAGTAAACATGTAACGAAAGTCATATTCAACACTTAAGATACACTTTTAACCTCTTTAAGTAGATTACATGACATGCGACTGAATCAATCTTGATAATTTTATTCAGGTAACCACATATCAGCATATATACGTTCCCACTGATGGTGTTGGAACCTATGTGAGAAGTGGGTAGTTACAGATTATATTTATATTGACTACGTTTAAATCTCCAAAGTAAACAAATACAAAAAGATCTTTGTATTTGTGTATTTAATAAAATTATCAAAATCAACTTTGACAAGCACGTGTTTATGTACAAAAAAAACATAAATTATCATGTTTATTTCTAGAATAAATACTTCATTAAAAAACTAATAAACATTTCAAAACATATGAATCAAATTGATTTACTAAAGGAAAAGGGATTTAGATAAAAATATTTTCAAGCTTAGTAGTAAAAATATTTTTAGAATTTTCATTGCCATAAGGAATTTATATATCAAAATCATTGATGTTTACAAAGTAAACTTTTTTTTACGATACACATATCAGTAACAAAAAAACGTTATTAAAAACGTGTTGTTTATATCAAACAACAACAAAATAACAGGGTATATACTAGTGATAAGATTGTCTCCTTACCCTTGTGCGTCGAACTTCATTCGGCATTATCAATATGATAAAGCAAAACTCGCGTCACACACTATCTGATAACAAGAGGTCACAATAACGTCATATCACACGTCCGTTCCTGTCAAGCACGCATCGACTAATGACGAATATGCATATGGAGGGAGAAAGTAATCCCGGCGTACAAAAACTGGGGTATACGCCCGAGTGGTGATTCCGCGATTCCGTGTCCGTCTTCCGCACCGATATCGCGCGGGGATTCATCGAGCGATGTGCTCCAATAAACACCTGATTAAAATATTTCCTTACATTTGAAAATATAAAGTGTACAGTTTCCGTAGGTTATACAACTAAGTTATATTTATCCGAAACTCTTACGGTGAAGGAAAATATCGCGATGCAACCTGCACATATCGGAGAAGAAATTCAAGGACATGTGTGAAGTCACGTAAAATACGCGCTAGTCGCGGAGTTGCGGAAAGTGGAGCCCATGATGGGTAGAATTACATTACATTTTTTAATAGTTTTATTCTAACCCATTTTGACGGCTATCAAGTGGCAGTTCACTGGAGAAGTTCTCAAATCAAAATTATAAGGACAGAGCTAATATACGCCTAACAACGTGTAGACTGCTCAAACTACATTTAATTAAAACTTAACCTCTCAGTCGATAATCTACGTGAATTTTAATATCTATATCTGTCCGTCGTCATAACATCCTGTTTACAATTGATTGATTTTCATTATTAAAGTCACTAGATAGTGCTCAAGGTTACGTTCAATTAAAAAGCTACAATGTAACAGTCACTTTCAATTTCAATATAAAAAAGTATCCTTGAAGCCCTTCCAATTGTAATGGATCCAATTGATTCCAATTTCAATGAAAGGCTGATATTTGAATTTAAAGTAATTTATCTGCTTATGGATTAACCCACAAGGTTAAGATATATAAATATAGATTCTCGGCTTTAGAGTTAATGTTTATGTACGAAAAATCGATCCCAAATCGCTACGACTTAGGGTCCTTCAAGAAGCGAGCCTATCTATTCCTTAAAAGCCGGCAATTGCGGTTCCTCGAGTGTTGCAAATGTCCATGGGCGTCGAAGATCACCTTGGTGATCCAGCCGCTCGTTTGCTCCCTTCTCTTATAAAAAAAAAACGGAAACCATTTCATTTAGTGAACCGAAAATCTTAGTTTGGATAAACCAACCTTTTTTTAATATAATAAACCAACCTACAAAAGATCGAAGCTCAAAATATTATTCATGACTTTTCCCGTAAAATTATAAGAAATAAATATAAGGAAACTGCTCAAAACGATGACAGATAATGATTAAGATTTTCCCTAACGCTCAATTATAACACGTGAAAACTGGTTTTAATTATAATTGTGGAATATACGGTTATATTCTTTTGTGATTTCATATTTTTGGGAAAACCTACATCTTACGGTTATATTAGCATGCTGAAACCGATTAAAAAGTTGCAAATATCTTTGTCTATTAAAACTTCATGACCAAAGTAATAATATTGAAAACATATTTAGACAAGTTAATATTTTTTTTAGGATACATGCATTACTTTAGATCAAACAAGTTTCGCAGAAAAATCTAGAAGATATAATCAGACTTAACACCAAAGTTTCGAACATCAAAACGCTAAGATAGACATTATGGTATCCAATAATGTCTAGAATCTAGAATTAAGATGTTTTCAAATAACAATCTATTAACAGTAACATACGTGGACCATCAATAGAAACTCAAGTATCAATCGTCAAGGCTGTCCAACTAAAATCCTAGGATTTAGAAGCCATACAAGAAGTGGCTTGATAGTCTATATTTATTCTGACATTCTGAGAAATGTATATTTGTATAGTTTTTCTTTATTGACCACTATTACGATTATCATCATAGTTAGTTATGGATTAACTCCTAAAAAGAGGTGTGTCAGGATCAAGCTGAATGGAGGTCCGTGCTCTCTGCCTATCCCTCTGGGTTATGTTGTTTGTTGTATGTAATTCCTAAAATATTGAAGGAACCTGTTCTTAGATTAATGTAGAAACAATGTAATAAATGTAATTAGAACAGTCTTTATTGTCGTTAACATTGTAAAAGAGCAAAGGGTCAGTCCTGACTAATTTCAATCCACATAAATATATTCATCGATTGATAATAACCTTGATTAATTCACGTAATCGCAACCTTACTTATTAAAACTAAATTAATTAAAATAATAAAGTTCTTAATAACTATTTACGTCCGTATCTTATAAAATGACGTCATGGAAAAAATAAAGACAATTGTCAACAAGGTAAAGGCTCATAAAACCAGATAAAAAAATCGTAGTTATCTGAATAAAAGTGACAATGTTCAGGTTTCCTTATTTCAAAGGTGACAAGACCAATTATGGCAAGGAACGATTTTAACTTATCAGTGCAAAAACATGAATAGCTACTTATTTTGCAGAACATGCTGTAGTTGGCGCCTACTTTTTTATGACGTCATATTTATCGTCATTGATCTTATCTTTAAAAATAATTGAGGCCCTTACCTTATCGCCATCAGTCGGTAGAGTGCCGTATCCATACCAGCTCCTAGCCGGCCTCAGTCTGGGCTCCTCTTTGGGCGACAACAGGCCGCTACCCCACTTGACCACGCCCTCCGCGGCCGCCGCCACCCCGGGGGTCTTCGGACTCCCATTCGGCGATTTCAGAGTAGGTACGCTCTTCTCTGCGACGGGTGGTAAAGTTGGTCGAGCACATCCCGACCTCCTTTCGTATATTCTTTTGCACGTGTCTTCAGAATCTATCTCTAACAGACCTTTCTTATCATTACCTCGCTTAACTTCTACTGTCCTTTTTAAGTCTTCCTGCCGCTGCGTCCATTTTGGATCGGATTCTTTTCGTTTCGCACTATCGTTCGACTCCTGTCTACAGAGTAGTGCTTTCTTTAGACTCTCGCTGGAGTCTTGTTTGGTGACAGTCTTTTTGTCTGCCTCCTTTGCTGCTTTCTTATCATCTTTCGTGAGCAGAGCTCGCTTTAAGCTATCGCTAGAATCTTGCTTGTGGATGATCTTCCGTGGACACTCTGTGTTTAGGGAGTCTGTTGTTTTGGATATGAGTAGTTTCGGATAGTCATATGGGGCGTGGTCGTTTGGTGGGTTGAGTTCTAGGGAGCGCCTGTTCTTGCGCTTGTCTGCGGGGGCGATCTGCGCCTTCACTGGCAGCAGCCGGCGCGGCAGCAGGCTGCGGTGGTCAGCGAGCGGAGACTCCGGGCGCAGCATCGTGGCTGATCACGTACTGCCGCAGAATGAGACACTCCTGCAACAAAATAAGACTGAGTTTAGACGCATTGCATATTAAGATGAACATTTTAAAGTAAAAATAGTAATTAAAACACAACGACAACGAACAACAGTTTATGTTGATTGATATAAAAAGGACAGCCTACATATTTAAGTACTATTTGTTAAAGATAAACTTTATTTGATGAGTGTCATAACAAGATAGTGATGCAATTTCTTTCAAATTGTTTTAAAGTAAAAGATAACTACGTTTTCATTTTATCTGGAAAGGGAAATTATCGAAAATAATAAAAATTATCAAATAGATATGCCATAATAAGCCATTGTTGACTTTGGCATTGAAAGATAACAATTATTAACAACCATATGATATTTGCATATTTATTAACTTTCACATGAACACTTTCACGGACCGACTATTGAATATCGTAGGACGATGTTTAATCCGTATCCTTATTCTTACATAGTATAAAACAATAACGCTTTTTTATGTTTGTCCCTATATATGCTTAAATCTTTAAAACTACGCAAAGCATTTTGATGCGATTTATTTTAATAGATAGAGTGATTCATAAGGAAGGTTTTCATGTTTAATACATTCACTATATAGTAGAGTAGCACTGATAATTTAAAGGTTTTAATATGATGTCGTAAATTAACATATTTTAGCGCTTACATTGCAAACGCTGCAGTATTTAGTATCAGCATTATACCGATTTGCACCCGTGCGAAGCCGGGGCGGGTCACTAGTTTCCTTACAATAAGGTACTAGGTGTTAATATGATATTGTACAAAGCTAAAAACAAAACATTATACCAAGGTTAACACAAATCTATAAATCCATAGAGGATCTTCATTCATATTGAAAGCGATGAGTCACCATCTAATGAATGACTAAACGCTTATGTACGCTCAATTAAACTCGGCCAGGTCTTACAATTACGGCATTATGTTTACGCATTGCCGAAGAAATGCAAAGCCGAAAATAATCGGCCAGGTATACCAACACCGCCCACGTTCGGTCTGCTCTTTCATCCTGCCCAGGGTTGTCAACGTTTTATTAGCATTTGAATTTTTGTTAATTTAATTGGCACATATTTTACAATAATAATCGACTTCATCGGCTATCAAATAAGTGTTAATGTGCGTTATACAGTTGGAAAATAAACTATTAATAAAATTTCTTTGAAAACCAAATAAATCACTACAATTGCTCTTTCATAGGAATTGTAACATAAATTTAAAAAAAACTTGTTCATCCCTACATTAATCCTCACCTAAGCGGTATGAATGGAGAAACACATTACGCCTCCTGCGGGATTTAATGACGTCAAAGTTATTCCTGTTTGACATTTAGGTATAAATGGGTAGCTTTAGACGAAAATCCCTCGCCTCAAGTACAAATAAATTCCAAATGTGAAACTACGCATTTGATGTCGCTTCATGAGTACGGTATTCAAAAGTGGGTTTATATGTTATGTTATATGTTCTCCTGAACAAAGTCACCTGCTGAGATTTTATTATCCATCTTGTGTATAAGTATGTATTTTTGTTTCAGCATCGGTATTAGTATTTATTGTAAATAATTCAAGCCTGTTATTTATTTAGTTATTTTTTCTGACTATTTTATGTATTAGTATATACCCTTATTTATTTATTTATTTTAGCTTCTCCTGCCCCACGGGTTGCCTGGGAGAAATCGCTTCTAGCGATAAGGCCCTTGCAATGCTACCTATACTGTTAATGTTAACCTTACGAATCTAATTGCATTAAGTATTAAATAAATAAATAAATGTTACTTTGGACCAACTAACAGGGGTTTAAACTGTATTTCACGATTATGTATAGTTTATTCACGTCTGTTTATTATCATTATTATCAGCCTATCCTTATCATTTGATTCGATTCATTCTTTTCGGTACACATACACCTAATGAACTAAAATATCCTCTAGTCACTAAATTAAACAAAGCTGTTTAAGCTGGCTACAAACGTTCAGTTTTAACTGCGCAGTCGAACTGTACAGTTTAAACTGAGCGTCTGTAGCTAGCTTTATGGTAACAATTTAGGGTTTCAAGGACACAACTCTAACACGTATGACGTACCAAGGGTAATAACCTGTCACCACAACAAACAATTACCTCTCCATACTTATATGTAATTTATACTAATATTTACTACTAGAAGGAACATCGTTTGAACTATAAATGCATGTTTATTCACACAACCCAAAATGGCGAATCCAATAAATTAGCATTGGGTGCAAATTATACTAAAAAATATTATTGCGCATACTTTAACAGGTTTCTGACAAATTGTTTCCATTAACACAGATCCGATATTTGTTTTATATTATAAAGTGGCAAACGAGTAAAACGGCAACCTGTATTTGCTGAAATAGCAAAGCGACTGCTGCCTATAGACATCTGCAATTGCAGATGCGTTGCCTACTCTTTATCTACGCAGATGTCCATGGGCGTCGATGATCACCTTGGTGTTCCCGCTGCTCGTTTGCCACCTTTTCTTATAAAAAAAAAAGCAAGAGGATGATTCCTCTTCCTATACGTCCCCTCCTCCGCCATATCCACTTCCACTTCCCATCATTTCCTTATAAGAAAAGGATAGGAAGGGAAAGACTTTCAATTATATTGTTTTATTTTCTTTAGGTTACCGTTAATACGTATTTAAACTCCCAGGTAAATGCGGTAATGATCTTGGAGGTTACCCAAAGTACATACAAAGTACATGTCATTGTCAGTTTGATACATTTTTGTAGATTCCAGCAATATCGCCAATCGAAAAATACTTAGGGTAACCCCCTAAACTTATAACATTGACGAAACATTTGTAAGTATTAATTTCTTAAAAGATAAGAATGGTACGGTCGTATCCATAATTTCATACATCTTTGATTTTATTACAATAATGTACTTCAAAATAACTGAGTGGAATTTAATATCAAAGACACTGCAAACAAAATTTAATAAAGATATAATAATACATTAAAGCCATTAAAGAATCAGTAAACATCTCGCCTGCCTCCCTTCTTATTATACTACGATATCCTTGAGAAGGTTGTGCGTAGGGTAACAAGGATTTAATCTTAAAAGTCAGGACACGATAAAATTCAAAGATATTATTCTTACAACGGAATTTTATAGACATCTATAAAACCCAGTCACTTTTTCAAAATTATTTACTCTAAGCTCATTTAATATCGCGGTCACTACTGCTATACAAGCAGTAGGGACAGCAAAAGTCAGCTACTAAGTGTGGACAGCTTTCATCATCATACAACCATCATCATAATATCGCGAATATTTAAAAAATGTATAAAATATTTCAAGATGGTCACCCTATTTGTGAATCGATGCGTAAACAAACATCCAAAGAGGGGACGTGACAGGCACGAATTAAAACCAGATTTACTTGCCCTAGGCGCTATTTATACTACACAAGTTCAAGCAAAGCTGCGCCACATACTCTTTTAAATAAAAAAAAATGAAATTGTAACTTAAAGTAAATGTGCAAACTTTTATAATAGCCTGCATTCACACGGACGCTTTTTTGACGTCGGCAACGTTATTTTAACGCTCTCGTCATTAGGAGCATAGTAAAATCAACCTTCTATCGTTCATCCAGCATTCAAAATACAACCGGAGGTGCAAAATGCGCCTCCGTGACCAAAATGCATTTCAATACATACTTTTTAGGGCGCGTTGTAAAAGCGCCCGTTTG
>QDHC01006115.1:17399-44071 GCA_013186455.1 Papilio dardanus tibullus
TAAAGGATGTTTTAGCGAGGTAAAGCGCGTCGCCAGCTGTAATTAATCGACACGGTGCCTTAGTTGGCGAGCGTCGGGGATAAATATCAAGCTTAGTTAAATATAGACAGAATATTTGTTGTTCTTTACCTCTCAAAATAAAACGTACAATTCCATTGCTGTGAATTTTGTTATTACAGTCTCGCTTTTGTTAGAGATTAAAGGGATGAAGTTAGGTATTATTACAGTTCAAAGCTTAATTCCAAAAGTGGTCAACTCCATTCCCGCTGATTTAAGAAAACAGCATTTATGTGAGCTTAGAATTCTACGGATAGTAACAGTACATATCACAGACATTTTAAATCGATTACTCGCCAATACCTAAAATCTAAATTGAATATTTACAATGTATCACGTGCTTATCCGTATGTTGCTATTTTTGACTTTGTATTTTTGAATTTTTGTATATATTGAAATAACTCAAGAACTACTGGGCCGATTTAAAAAATTCTTTCACCATTAGAAAGCTACATTATCCCCGAGTAACATAGGCTATATTATTTAATTCCACACAGATGAAGTCGCGTACAACAACTTGTGTTGATATATTTTAGCGATTATAACAATTTCGCTACTAGTTTATAACTTTACGAGTTCGCAATAGAATTAACATTCATTTAAGTTCAAATAGGTTTTATTAATAACATTTGAATCACATTCGAAGGCGTAAACTGAATCGTAGGTTTGGCGAAAGTGGTCAGGAGTTGGTATCGGAGTGAAAGTGAGCATCGGAAAGCCGGCCCCGCTCCGACAGCCAGCTTTACATGTCCTTTCGTATTTGCTCTTGGACCAGTTGTGCTTTGTCACCTTTTAACATAATAAAAGTGAGCGAAATGTAGAATAATAATACTCAAACTATATTGTAGAACAATAACAATCAATCTGAATAATATAATAGAATAATGTAATAATTTGCTATATTTTTTTTTTATTTTAATTGAAATGCAAATATTTAGCGTTAGTTTGAATAAATATTTAAATGTATTGTAATAGTTAACTTTGAAATATTATTCTCGTACTCGGAGTCGTTCTATGGTTAATTAAATTTTCCCAACATAAAGCTATCAATCTGATTGTCTTTTTTATTTCTAACAATCTGTTGCCGCGCCGGATTAAAACACTTACTGCCGAATTTTCAAACGCCAATCAAATATTTAAGTGCGTCTTACCTGTTAAGTCCATGCTTAAACTCCAAATTCTACGACGATCTCATTTAATTTTGACATCACTTATATTTTAAGCGACGCCTAAATTTGAGTGGCATTTGAACATTCAACCAGTAGTAAGTAGCCAAGCCTATGTGTTCTTAAAACTATGTTCAACGTCTGTGCAAATTTTCATCTTATTCCGTTAAGCGGTTTCAGGCATAGTTTTTTTTATCTATACTAATATTATAAAGAGAGAAACTTTGTATTTTTGTATGTATTGAAATAACTCAAGAACTACTGGGCCGATTTCAAAAATTCTTTCATCATGACAAAGCTACATTATCCCCGAGTAACATAGGCTATATTTTTTAAATCCGCGCGAACGAAGTTGCTAACAACAGCTAGTGTTATATATAGTCAGCGCTTGACCACCATCCCACCTAGTGTTAAGTGAAGACGCGGTCAAAAGTTGTAACGCGCTAGCTTAGTAAATACCTAAAAAAAATATTTCTATAAAATATATCTATCGTAACCTTTGCATTTATAATAGTAAGATTATAACAATTTTTTTTCATAATAAAAGCTTCGGGATAAATTGTACAAGCCTTGACCTGTTTAAAACCATGTCAAAACTGAACCCTTGAAACGTCAATTAACTTGTCGTTTACGTAAGTCGACTGGATGATAAATAAATCAACGAGAACAAAAAAAAACTAATTTAATCTGTTCTGCTTTAATAAATAATATCGAGAATATATTAATCATCATAGATTACATAGAATAGATATCAACAACGATTTTTTACATAGACAAAGCAGACACTAATCTATACTAATAAGATGATAGATTTGCATTTTTGTATCTATTGAAATCACTCTAAAAGTACATGGCCGATTTTAAAAAATCTTTCACCATTATATAGCTACACAATCCCTGAGCTGTTTAGGCTATATTTTTTACTTCCGCACAGACTAAGTCGCGACCAACAGCTAGTAGGGAAATAAAATAGAGATTACTATGAAAAATTGACATTGAAAAAAATGTCTTGCATCTAAGCCTTTTACCCACCGGCTATATTAGACCGATGTCACACAAAAAACGGCCTTATGCTGAAGCAAAATCTCCGTATTTACCGTGAACTCGGTGTAATGAAGCCATAGTTATGGTTAGATATCATATCATATAATAGATAATGAGATTTTGTTTCTACACTCAAAGTACATTACGATACACTGCCTTTAAATATTCTGTCCGTCTACAAAACATTTCTAAAGACATGTGATGTTTGCGATTTCAGGGGAAATTCTTACATAGTAATAGTTTCTAGTTTGAACAACAACATAACTCACAACCGTGAGCCAGAGGGGTAGACAGATTAAGTATTTGTGTATCTAATTTGTATCAAATTGAGTCAAAAATTAGGTCAAATTGAGGATCAAGAAGGCTGGTATTTAGAGCATGAGTAACTGTCATGTATGCATATGCAGATGTATTAATGTAGAAGCAAAAGAGGTCGGTCAGGATCGAGCCAAATGGGGTCCATTGTCTCTGCCTACCCCTCTGGGTTACAGGCGTGAGTTATGTTGTTGTGATTTGTATCCTATACCCTTCCATTAAAGTTTCAAGTATTGTAATCATATTTTATTTATTATTTTAACATCGGAATAAAATAAAATTAAGGTCAAGTTGTTGACATTACACCAATATGCTAACTAAAGGAAGTGAAACATAACAAAATGCACATGACAAGCAATATTTTTGTGCAGCTGATATTATTAAATAAATGTTGTCATTATTTTCATTAATAACTTTTACTAGATATTAATTGATATCTGCATTTAATATAAAATATGTTTGTCCGATTTATTTATCATTGTATTTACAAAACAAGCTAGAAACCAGTGGGAAAAAAACAAGCAAGATTGTCTCTGGCTTGGGGGTTTAGCTCTTGACTTGTAATCTGCAGGTCCCAAGTTCGAATCCTGCCATCTACCAATGCGTTTTTCCAATTTTATATGTACATTACCTGACACTATTACGGTGACAGAGAACATTGTGATGCCTGAAGAAATTCAAAGATATATGAGAAGCGTACTTGACTATGGCCTAGTCACCCCTTAGAGCAGTCTTTGAGCCCCCAACGGGGATGTGTAGTAAATAAATAAGAGTTACTATCAAATAACCAAAGAATAATAACTAAACAAGAAAAATGATAGGCTGAGTGGACAATTGTGGATTCAAGCACAAAAATGGGCTAAAGTTACATTTTTTAAAGAGTTAGAAGGCCTATTCTTTTCAAAAATTAGATTTTTATTGAACCAGGAATTTAAAATATAGTCTTTATGCTGTTTTTGTCTCAATTTATGTCTTCAATTTGTTTTTAATTTAATTGTATTCAATTTGTTTTCTTGTATTTAACAAAAATTATTGTAAACGGTACATGGCAACTTTATTATGTATAGAAGACAGATTTATAACTTAGCACAATAGATATTTTAGAATATTAGTTATCTGTATTTAACTATTAACAATAAACTACGTGTCAACTATTTGTTTTACTTTTAAAGATAATGACATATTTAATTACTGATAACTAGTTCAAGTAGATATTGATATAGTTTAGTTTGTCAATGTTATTACCAATTAAAGACATTTTACTTTAATAATAATTATTAGAATGCAAGAAATGACCTCAACTTCATATCTGAAGCTTAAATACTTAAAATTAGTAAGTATTTGAATTTTTATTCCTGGTTTTTTACCCGTAAAAACGTCATCGTATTTTTTAGAAATCACAATGTTTAGATTCATTGTTCTAGAAAAATTGCTTGTAAACCAACAAACACTCACGGGCAGAAATACAGCGCCGGAGAAACACGTATACAGCATCAGCATGGCTCGAAATCGAAACACAAAACGCAACCGATATCACAATTTACATTCACATACTTATTTAGTCGATACCAATGACCACATTCACAATACACCTACTATTTATAACACCGTAAATAGATTAACAAATTGTGGCTGTAAACAACGACCATCGCACAACGGAAGACAATATAACAAATGTTTTTCACCAATAGTACACAAATAAGACACCTCCGTGGTAACTACTTGCGAAACGATAATGTTGTCAATCTACGTCAAATTATCGAAATTGTTTTGCTATACGAATTTCATTTCAAAATAATAATAGTAGGTTTGATTATCAAACATTTTTATATCTTTAAATGATGACAAAGATTATCCACTAAAAATTAAGTTGCGCCCTAAAAGAGCAATTCGCAATACGGCAAACTAAACACGATCCATCGCAACACGAGTCAACAGAAAACTGGATCTTTCTGGGTGGAGTTGCCAACATAAAAATACACCAAAATGACATAAGACCGACGTATGACAGCTCCGGTGATACCCTTTAAAAACTTCCTAGAACGAAGACCTAATTTATTTTTAAATATTTTTCAAGATACTTACTTCGTAAATTAATTTTTAGCCTTATTTACATATTTTCTAATAAATTGAAGACACAAAATCATCGGCGCACTGCGCAGTACTCACCCGTCGCATCCCACTACATATAAAATTGTTTTCCGTGCTGGGACTACCACGAAAGTAAGAGTCCCAAATATAGCTGAAAACTACTGTAGCTTATAACACCTTTTTCATTAACGCTTGTAGGGATATTTTAATTACAGCAGACTTTTTTTTTGTAATCTTGAACTAAACTGCGATCAAGCGCCTCTGCGGGCTAGATTAGCTTGCGAGACTATAATTTCTATTTGTTATTAATTATATTAACAAAAATTAGGCATTAACGCACCCTAGGTAATTGTATTTCAGCCATTTCCTATGACGATAGGATGCATTCTTTGATGCACCAAACTTTTCGTTTAGATTTTGAACTGCACCAACGTTGTATTAAAACAGTATGTACGTTTTTTCTTTCAAACCATCTATACTAGATTTTTATGTATCAAATATTTAAAAACGTATGGTAGTAAAATTACAAGAAAGATGTTTTCATTGTTTGTATATTTGTATTAAGTCCTAATAAAATATTAACAAAAGAGAACTAAGGAACATCAAAGTTTAACTTGCTAAGACTGATTGATGAACATGCTAAAACTAAACATTTTATTTATTTTACAATAACGATGAGATAATTTTATTTACTATTTAAAATACACGGTTCTTAAAACTATATATACAAGCTAACAGTTTGACTACAACCTTAAATTTTAACTAAAAAATTAAAACAATTATCAGCAAAACAATATTGCCTTTAAATCAGTGTTTTCAGACGTAATAAGTTAAAATACTTCACGAATGGTCACTATCGTAACTTGTCATAAGTAACCTTGCCTTGCAAAAAAATTGTCAATAAATAACGGTACCAATCACTGTTAATATTTATACGGGTTATACTTCTACTAATCTGCTCGAACAGGTATTGTGCTTTTATTAAAAGCAATTTTCAAAGTAATCAGTCTTATATTTTGTTAAGGAGGAGTATACTCGCGGGCAAACTGAATGGCCCAAATCGGGATTTGATATCGACAGCTCTAACGGCAAAGTAATACTTGTACCCTGCCAAGAATTGAGTCAGTGTACACGCCATAGGCAGGGGTAGGGCTTTCACGTCGCCGATCTTCTTCCATAGCGCCGTACTCGGCGGAGAATTCGTCTCCTGGTAAGCAAACAGCTGATAGCTAGTAATCTCTTCATAGCTGTCTTCTTGATACCCGTCGATTTTCCATGAGATCACAATTCCATTTTCCACCTTTGAAAGTTTCAAGTCGGGCGCCGGCGGCAGGGCTCTCCAACTCGTGGGCTGATACTGTTTGACCGCGTCGGGCAGCGGCGCGGGGTGCCTGCCCCCCGGCGCCGGCCGGTTCATTCGTATTGTATTTGGCTGGACTTTATTTCCATTGTTGTTTGCCGGCGGCAATCTCGGCCTTACTCCTGGAACAAGAAAAAATAATTTTCACAGAATTTGATGATTGGCTTTTATACATATTTTACACATAAATCTCAACAAAAACATTTTTTAAACATTTAATTTTAGTCTACCGACCTGGGACAGGAGCAGGACCCGATTTAAACAGGACGGCCGGTCCCGGTCTAACGTTCTGTGGTTGTGGAGCACTTATTGGAATGTACACTTTCCTGGGACTAGTCATTGCCGTTGCAAATGGAGGTCTCTGAGGTGGTAATAAGTTCTGCGCCGGCACCAGTCTCACACCCGGTGCGGGAGAACTCTTTGCTGTTACTTTCAAAGGAGGCTCGTCGTCGGTCAAATCTACTGTTACCGATTGTACTCTAGGTCTTTTTTCTGGCTTCAGTACAGAGGGTGAATTTTTCACACCATTTATTAACGGAGGCACTTGTGGAGACTTTCCAGGATCGACGGTACTGGATGCCGGGGCGGGGCCAGTTTTGTTACTAGTGTTAGAGGCCGGGACTAGTCTCGGGACTGGTATCGACTGATTTTTAGTCTTTTGTACTTTTTGAGCGCTAGGGCTACGGTTAGTTTTATCCATCAGCGAAGGTTGAGGTTGAGGCGTTACACTAGAGTTTAATATTGGCGCGTTTTTCCTTTTCACATTGGCTTTTTCTGTCATCAGTACTTGTATACCCACTGAGCGAGTTATTTTCAAAGGAGTTATTGCAGTGCCTGATGATTTCTTTTGTTCCTCTTGTACAGATTTTAAAACTAATTGAAGATCTCTATTTTGCTTAGATAACAGATTTGCCTTCTTTTTAAATTCCTCAACAGTCACAGCCATAGTTTTAAGCTGAGATTTAAGATCTCCCAAATTACTTCTTTCCATAACGCTTTCAATTATTTTCAAACTACAAAACTCTTCCAAGTCTTCTCGTGTCATATCTGCTAAAGTTTTTTTGCAAGTATTTAAGAAGTTTAATGACAATAAAGGTTTCGATGTCATGTTTTCTTTAATCTCATTTATTTCGTTATCTAATACATTGTCCTCTAAATCTTTTACAACGCCTTCAGATTCTGGAACGAAAGAAAATTCACTATTTATTTGATGTACTGATAAAATGCAAAAAAACGAAATTAGAATCATTATAAAAATAAACGTATTTTTAACATGTGGCAAAATTTTATAAAAAAGCAATAATAAAAACTCCAAGTCGTGCTCCGGTTTTCTATTTACATTATTTGTACTTTAATATCTATTTTAATTTATACAATAAAATGTATTCTGTACTTGATGAATAATATAAAAAAACTGACCTGATTCTAGTTTGTCGTCCTTAATTTCATAATCTTTATTTTGATGGTTTGGAGTGGTAACTGCCGCGGGACTGACTTTGTCTGTCTCATCACTGATAGTACACGCATCTTCCTTAACATTTGAGTCCTCATCTACTAACATAACATCATCATCATCTACAAGACTTATACACTGCTTGTCAACATTACTCGTTCTATTATTAGTATCCTCGTGACGCTCTTCTTCGTCGTCAGAAAGCAAATCTAAGATATTTGTTAATTTCGATATCAGTGTCGATTCTTTTTTTTCTTCAACTACTTTACTTTCTACCTCTTCGTTATTCTCCTTATTATTGTGCGTGTTTATTTCTTCTACGTTTTCATCTTCTATTTCAATTGTACTACTTTTTATATCAGTTTCAACTGAGGTTACATCTTCTATCGTTGTTACGCTTTCTTTAGTATTATTGTCAGTCTTGGTAGCGTTTTTTAAAGTAGAATCAGATGCACTATCTGAGTTTATATCTATATTTGCATCGTTTTCTATTTTGGATGAGATCGGTGATACAGAATTTTCTGATTGAGATCCTGTGACTTCTTCAAGGGATTTGTTATCTTTTTCATTGGCTTTACTAGGAACTTTATCTGTAGCACTCTCAAGAATAGAACATCCAGTTTTGATATCATTAATTGTTCGGTCAGTAAGATTTTTTTCAATAATTTTGTTTTCCTGTCTCCTTGTCTCCTTGTCCGTTTTACTATCACTATTCTTGTGCTCGTGATCTTTTGAGTTAATATTATCATTACTTATTATTTGATCTGTTGCCTCAGTTTTCGCAACGGTAGATTTTGATTTTTCTTCTTTTTTGTCGGTGTCTAACATTTTAGTTGTATCAATTTTGGTTACATTTTCTTTCTCTTCTGAATTATTACTACTTGATTTATTTTGTGACTCCGATTCTTCTTTTAGCTTAATTAAATTAACGATATCCTCAGGTTTATTTGATTCATCTGTCCTACTTAGCGAGTTATGACTTTTGCTTTCACAATCCTCTGTTGATGTTTCCTCAGATGTACGTTTTTCAATTTCTTGATATTCCACTATACTTGCTGTAGCGTCATCTTGCGCAACCTTGTCATTAAAGTGTCTGTTTTTTTCTTCGTCATTGTTTTCTGCAAAATCACTTGTAATGTCTTTTAAAATATCACCGCTATTTTTCACATCTTCGTCGTTAACCATCAAAGAAGTGATTTTATTCAAAGTCACTTCTTTAATTGTTGTCATTTTAAATTCTATGTCCATAGGAGCTCCAGTATCTACAGTTAATTGCATTGTATGATACTTGTAATCACATCTCCAATATTTGATAAATCTGAAATTAAAAATAGTGATTTTTATTAATGTTAAAGATATTTAAAAAAAATATATGAATTGATGAAATGATCATCATCAGCTCTAAAATCTTGTTTCCACAACAAAATAGCCTGTATAATCGGAATTCTATTGTAAATCGAATTGTCTAAGAAGCTCATAAGAGATGACTAAAATCATAAACACATCACATTCACCCCTTTATTTTTTTCTCTGCAATCTTATTTCACCCTAGTCATCACATCTTCACATTCGTTACAATTTATTGCAACAATAGGAACATGTGTGAAAAGTTTTTACTGTCATAACATATCACTATGGCAACCAGTACATTTTTAAGGTTATATTTTTTGTGTCTCCGGTAGTACCCGCGGGAAAAGTTTATTTTTAGGTCAATATACTATAAACCGTAGCACTTTTCTGTACTCAAACAATCTTTGCCAATAAGCATCAGACAATTTTAGAAATAAAGACAGATATTACGAGTTACGTGGAAAAAATAAACTCAGATACATTCAAGAGAAGTGTACAGCTGAAAAACCATCTGACTAGTAGACTTTTATACAAATAAAGGGATCAGGGTACTTCATATTGTCTAAAATATACAAATCCTAGGTAACCAATTATTTATAAAAAAAAATGTTTTGGATGTTGCGAAACACAAAAAGTTAGATCGGTAGATCGGTACAATCAAATTGATTAAAAACCACCACTAATCATATTATGGCAATCATTGTGACCTTTTAAAAATAAAAGAACGCTTAATAATTTTACAATTTTATTAAGCGTCCAAAGACGAGCTATTATCTTGTATTATTCATAAACGATATAAATAAAGAAAAAGTCAATCACAAAAATCATAATATGTCACGAGTAATAAAAAGCAAGTACCTAGTACAAATGTCAAGCAACAACTAAACCAAAATGGCCGCCGCAACGGTTTCTCGGGGCAACTACCGGAATAAGCGCTGCAGAGCTGCACCGCTGGACGGTGATGCCACGAAATGGATTACTGATTCGCATCGTGTCGGACGCCATGCCGACAGCGGGAGAGCGAAAGAGATAGTCGCATATGCAGACACTTACGTCCTTAACGGAGGTGAAGGTGGAAACCAGTGCGGAACGTTATCGTAGGACAGAAATAAAGACCAGGCCAAAAGGCAATCGAATACGTTATGATGAACATTGCCAACATATTCCAAGTTTTCAGTTGTCTTTTCAGTCTAGTCATTGCCATGGAACCAGAAAAAGACCGGTAAGTGAACATTAAAATTAAGTGCTAAAATTGTCAAGTCATAAATGTTGATTTGTCATTGATTGCCAAAAAAGAAATCGACGATGTCAAATTTTGCCATTGCAAAAATTTAATATTTTTTATAGAAAAAAATACAAAATACCAAATAACAACAATAAAATAGCAAAAAAAAAAACATTTGAAAAATTAACTCGCTATAATTACTAATTTCAAAATACCTACCTATTTGATGTTGACTAGAGAATCCAGAAGTAAAAGAGTGATTAAGAAGTTGCAATTACACAAGAAACAAGCGCTCAGAGTCACGGTTGTAACGGCACTGACATAAGCAGAACGAGTGAGAAGAAAATGGCGGACGAATGAATGAGACGAAACGAGCCATGTTTGAACAGAGTAATGTATATTGAGAGAGCTCACTGGCGAACTTGTTATCGTACGTATTTACGAGGGAACAAGATAGCTTGCGCGAAAGGCGGTGTGCGTGACAGAAACGGAATATACAGAAAATATTCATTATCTTGTCGTGTGTGATACGTTCAATGCTCTACGCACAAAACGCAGTTGAGTACATCAAGTAGCATCACATTACGACAGCAGTCTCGTTCTCCTGCGTTCTACTTTTGTAACAGTTACTAATGTAAGCATCCACAATCTTTCCGCGTACGAAGTTTATCAATGCTTTAACTATTATCCTCTATTATAACAATTAAAAAATATGTTTAAGTATGAAATTATTAACTATTATTACTAAAAAAAATACCAAAATCAACTCCACCTAATAAAAGAGTACAGAAAATTGGATTTGATTTTAAAATGTAGGTTATGGAATTTATGCGACGTTGCCAGTTTTACACCAGTCGCCTTTTGAGTCGAGTAGGCCGCTGACATGTTGCCGATTTTACCCGGACATAGCCGACCGCGCTCAGAAAGCCGAGTAGACAGACGTGCTGGCTATCCTACGTCATGATGATGTCTAAAATAGACTCTTGTATGCTGTCGGGATTTATCAAAGATCTGGCAGACCTGTGGAAACTGGATAGTCAAAGCATTGACTTGTGAATGTGGTAACATCACCTTAGATCATCATCGATCTAATTCTCCACCTTAAATGCAAGAATTAAAGTAGAAAGGTCCAAAAACCTTGTAACAAGACATGACATCGAAAGAAAATTCTTGGAACAGAATACAGTGTGAGATCGAGTTAACGAAAATTTATGTAAGGTATAGAAACGAATCATTCCAAGAGGAACCACGAAACAGATTTGATACTACATCATGTGACGTATCGATCA
This sequence comes from Papilio dardanus tibullus, assembly GCA_013186455.1. Lineage (NCBI taxonomy): Eukaryota > Metazoa > Arthropoda > Insecta > Lepidoptera > Papilionidae > Papilio > Papilio dardanus. Next base: position 28,750 of record QDHC01006115.1, read on the forward strand.
AGTTTTTAACCAACTAAAATAACAGTGGGTACCAAATATTTTTCATTTAATGTTTCGATCCTTGATTCAAATTGACTACAAGAATTAGATTTTATTGATTTTTCAATGAATCAGAGAAAAACAAAAAGTCACAATTTGACCGAATGACGTAAATGTCCGACGAAACAAAATGGCGCCCAGACAGCACGAATACGAGAACTGTAATATTAATAAAGACGACGAAATCTTGCCTTAGTTGAAATTAGATTTAAGTTTAGGCTTAGGTGTTTAGCCGATGACATTTAGATCCATCTAAAATATAATTATCATATTTTGTACATTATTAATTGTTTAATATGTACTTACTGAATGCAATATGAATTTATTTGTAGACATATAAATAGTTTGAGTATGCATTATGTAGGTATAAATACTAAAAACTTCTCATATCGCTAACGAACATAGGGTATCACAAAAGGAGAAGTTTAGTAGAACAGCTCAATACTGTAAAAGTGTTTGATAAACCTGCCCTATACGCAAGCACGCACACAGACGCGGGTCTACAACATAACGCAAGGCCATACACAACTCTATCGTATTTAATGCTATGCGCACAAACACGTTGATTCGTTTGTTTTTGTAAGTTCGAAGTCGAAAGTTTACCAAATTTTCATTTAACAGATTGCAATGTTTGTACTAATTAGGGTTTTTAATACAGAATCCATAAAATGAATTCATAATAATAATAACAGCACTGTCCGCTTTGCTAACAAAATGCGATGTTGCCATACTTACGCGTCTGTATCACGATCGCCTCACACATATACAAAGAGCATATACGTACATTTGAAAGTTATTGAGTGGGTAGGTATGCGGTGATTATTTATTTGGGATATCTTTTAAAGTCTAAATTATCTCCTACGACTAAGTAGACGATAACTACCAGAAATTCTTATAGTTATATACAGAGTGTGTAAAATTACGATGATATCTAGATTTTACGAGTGATGTGATAAAATCTTCAGGTCTTCTTATGGTCTACTCTTATATATGTTCGCAAATATCGGAAACATGGTTCATTGGTAGGTTGATGTGGGTAGCATCAAATAAAGATGTATAGAAGATACAAAATGATGCAATAATAAAAATCAATAAAATCTTACCAATCTGGCGACACTGGACTTCTGGAAGTGGTGAATTTACAGCGTAGTCCGCAAAGAAGCTGCTCTGACTGGAGTGAGTAATCGAATGTTGATGACGCAAAACTTGGCCGTAACGTGCAGCGCCATTTTGTTGTAGCTTCTTCCACGAGTTGAAGCGAGATAGCGATATTACCCTTTCCACTAGCAGCGTCGAACTTCTGACTGCTGCCGCGCTTCTTTCTAAACTCCCATTATACTCTTCTGTCGTTATATCGTGCTGCTTATTATAAATTACTATCACAAGTAATATTTGTTATTATAATTTTACAGTGGTACTAAAATATATTTTGTTTTAGTATAATTTATAGTGATTTGCTTTGACTTTTATGTATGAAGTCGAAGCAAGTCAAGAATCAATCGTGATGAAGGTCTATTTAACTCTAGTATGTTCAAATAGGACCACGATGTGTTTTATGTGATTGTTTCGGCAATGTAAACACCTGTTGTCATATCGGCCCACACCATTCGCGAGGTAGCAACAGCTCTCGCTGGGGTAGGCCGGTTTTACAATCTCAAGGGGAAATGGAAGTCAACTGGAGGTTTAGTTCTGCATTTTTTTGTATCAGACGAGAGGTCCCGATTACATTTTTACTTTATCTACCACGCCGTTAGCCGCTGGCTTTAATAAACAACGATTCTAGCGGCTTTTTCTGATGGATCTATAACTTTTATTGCAGTAACATTCTAGTTAACTGTTATCGTTAAAACAAAAGACAATGATAGTCTAAAACTGCTTAGAATCCGTCGGTTAATTTTGCTATTGCATTATCTGAAATAGTACATAGTAATTCTTGATTGACCGTGCCATGCTGCCAGCTAATGAATATTTACAAATGCATATAATGCATGTCTCAAATTACAATGTTCATTCTTATCTTCTAACCTAAAAATCTACATGTTTTATGTAAATACACGTCACGCAATTATTACGTATGCTTCGTATTCGGGCATTTTATCCATAGTGTTTTTTAAACTGACCGCACGATGGCAGTGTTTCCAGGTTTTGTGTTTCCAGGTCTTGTGCTACATTGTGTTTCTTATGTTTAATAGAAAATAATTCGTTTTTTGTATTATTTTTTCCTTTTCTTTCAAAGCAAACTTCAGATGCTTCTTAATTAAAACTTATTTGTAACCTTGGAATGTGCGTATGCGTTTTTATATGTTGTTTTGCTGTTTGGGTTAGCGGTAGTAAGTGCACAAATGATAATCGATTACATATGAGCCCTTACATTATACTTTTTCCAGATGCCTATTCTTTGATTTATTTTGATAATATTGTTGACGATGAACACCCAGTGTTTATAGTGCAAAGATAGGCCCAATAAGTCCGTCGTCCGTTTTTTTATCGTAGTACGTACCGTCGACTTTCGTCTGACTGACGCTCGTTCAACACGGCCTCGGTTTTCAAAATTATCTCGTGTTTCGTCTCCAAGCCATTTACTGGTTAATGCAAAAATTCGCGAATATTCACGCATGTCCAAAATTACTTTATTAATATTTTTCAAAAACAATTATTTTCTTGTATCCTCACATTTCCATTTGCCTTTTTTGCCTTTGCCTTTTTTTCCTCCCTAAACTTTTATCTGTATCAAACATAGATTGAAAAAGATAGTTATGACATATGTCATACTGACAGCGACAGAGACGCATTTATACGAAATATACGTAACGTGACTAAGACAGTGATATCTTTGGTCCCTTTCTCCGTATGCGATTTTGTTTGTTTGGGTCTTTTTTTTAAAAAAAAAAGTGACAAACGAGCAAGCGGCCACCTTGATTCGCTGAAATAGCGTAGCGACCGCTGCCCCTAGACATCTGCAATTGCAGATGCGTTGCCTACCCTTAATCTACGGAGGAGGAGACGCACAACAAGAGAATAATTCCTCTTCCTATGCGTCCCTCTCCCACCAAATCCTCTTTCCCTTCCCATCATTCCCTTATAAGAAAATGATAGGAAGGAAAAGTGGACCAAAATTAGGCCTCCGGCACCATACTCTTCACACGAAACACGGAATTACACCCATTTCTCGTCTGTCTTCTGTGTGGTCGTAGTATTTCACCGGGAGAGCCGGACAATTCGTGCGAATATGTTAAAGCGGGCTCTACCACGGTTAAATAAATGTCTTATAATAAGACCCAAATAAATGTGTCGTTTCACCGTAGAAAGAGAAAGATATAGAATTGACTACAGCGTATACGGTTGAGGAACAAAATATGCCTTAGACTACGTCATAGCTATGTTGTGTGTGCATCACTTTACCGTTTTAAACCAATAACATCATGTCTCAAGCCTTTGCCTGGGACGTATGAAAAATTAGTTCACAGAAATACGCTTGGAGCGCCACAATACTATGTGATACGTCGCATTTATTTGGGTCTTATTTTAAGACCTAAATAATAAAATCGCATACGGAGAAAGGGACCAAAGAGCTATGTCATTGTCTTTGTCACGTTACGTATATTTCGTATAAATGTGTCACAGTCGCTGTCAGCATGACATATGTCTTATCTGATCTATCTTTTTTTTAATCTATGCGTATCACATAGTATTGTGGCGCTCCAAGCGTATTTTCGGTGAAGAAATTTTTCTTTCGTCGCAGACAAAGGCTTATAACATGATATTATTGGTTTAAACCGTAATGTGATGCACACACAACATACCTATGACGTAGTCTAAGCCATTTTTTGTCCCTCAACCGTATACGCTATATCCCATTCTAAGTCTTTCTTATTCTACGGTGTCAAATGTCAGTTGATTGTCAATGTCACTGTCAGCTGTCACTGTCGGGGAATTTACGAAAGCTGATCAAAATAAAGTTTAAATAATAATAATTAATTAAGGGTTTATTTAACAGAATTTAAAATTGCAGTCAATGTACATAAAACTTCAATAATGATAAGCACAGTGAATAAGAAGTTTTTGGTTAGTTTTAGAACCAACAGTTTTGCATTTTTTTTTAATTGATTATAATATGAATTTAATTTATTTTTAGATATCTTCCTGTACAACATATCGGAGCGTATCCTCGACGAAATGTTTCTTTAGCATTGAAATAAAAAACAAATATTCTGATAGCGAAAAAATTAAAATCTTGGAAACTGTTAATAATAGTGATTCTAATAGTTTATCTAGGTAATACGAAATTATTTTACGAAACTTTTATATTGATTAGTAAATAAAAACGGGTACACTCACGTTATTAAGATCCGGTAATGGTACCGACTAGTTTCGAGCGTGTTGGAGACTTTTCTCGTGAGTGTAGCCTTTTTTATTTATTAATAATGTCTCACGGAAGTTTAAACTTTGCTATTAATTATTATTGTTTTAAAATTAAAGTTTCTTTATTTTCTTATAGATATGAAGTTGCTAAATCTAGAATAAGAAAACTGTCTGAATGGATGAAAAAATATGGCAAATTAAATGATATATCTCAATTAGAAAATATTGATGGTTTTACTGAAAAAACTGTTGATAAATTCTACAAGAGTATACTGGACGGACCAAAGAATGTTGTAAATAAAATAAAAGGCCAAATTTTACATCCAATATTAACAGAAAGGGTTAGACAGGTAATTGGTTTAAATACTACCTATTCTGGGCCCCGGTAATGCACACGGGTGCCAAAGACAAGGGCCTAACACACACAGGCACCAGTAGCCCTTATGGGGGCCCTGTAGCTATTGTCAGTAACTTCATCCGCATGGATTTAAAAACTATAACCTATGTTACTGAGGGATAATATAGCTTTCTAACTGTGAAAGATTTTTTGAAATCAGCCTAGTAGATCTTGAGTTATTTCAATACATACAAATACAAAGTTTCCTCTTAAAAAAAAAAAAGGTTTTGACCCATGATGGGCTCCATTTTCCGCAACTCCACGACTAGCGCGTATTTTGCGTGAATACACATATCTTTGAATTTCTTCGCTGATATGTGCAGGTTGCATCACGATGTTTTCCTTCACCTAAGAGCGTTGGTATATGCACATATGAAAATCGAAAATCGAAAAACACATTGGTACATGCCGGGATTCGAACTCGGGACCTGCAGTTTACAAGTCAAGAGCTAAAACCCCTGAGCCACCGACGCTCTTAAAAGTTTCCTCTTTATTATATTAGTAAAGATTATTTTACACTTTTTTAATTAAATATATACTAATGCATATGAACTGATTTTAGTAATTTTAATATATGTATTTGAATTAATTACATCAATAACTCAAAAATATTTTTTAGGGATATTTTTTAATGTTTTTCATTCATTGATAATATTTTAAGAGCTGCAGGTCGGTCCTCTCTGTGTATGTGTCAGTGAACTCTGTGTGCTGGGCTCTCATTGACAGAACTAACTATGAAGTTGTCGACTGGGAATACCACGGTATTGAATATCCTGAAACTAAGAAACTACAGATTAATGAAATATTGGATATTGTAAGTTACATTTATAATCAAACTTGGATAAGTGAGAGTCATACTCTGGTCCTGAGGTACCTCTATAAGCGAGAAATTCGGATTAAATACCATTACAAGCGAGACAAATATTGCAGGCCCTAGGACTCTCAGTTATCCAAGTTCGACTATATTTACTATATTTTCCCCGATAAAACTTAGTCTATGTGTTCTTCCCGACTATATTCTACATTTGTGACAAAATTTCATTGAAGTCCGTTGAGCCGATACCTTCAAAGAAACATTTATACTTCCATCCAATCTTTTGCTTTAAATATTAGAAAGATTTGTTAAAATTATTTTAATATAGACAAAGATGTTCGAATGAAAAATTGCTATTAAAACATTGAAGTTATATTTTTAAAATAATTTTGACAAAATCCAAAATTCCTCATTGTTGAAAAATATTTATTTACTTTAAAAGTGATGATTGGCCTCTGACTGTTCACTAGTCTCGCTAAAACTCGAGAACGGCTGAACGGATTCATCTTATCTTGGTCTTGAGACATTCGTGGAAGTCTAGGAAGGTTTAAAAGGCAAAAAATCAAAAACCCTTAAATCGGCCCTTTTCTGTTTCCCACACAAACATTTTCTTAATAAAATGGAGAGCCAATTTGTAATTTATTACCCCTGAATAAAGTTCAAATTGACGTCCGCATTGGATGATGTAATGTCGCGTTCCAAAACTCGGGAAAAGTCAAAATTGCAGTCACAAAATGCTTTTTAATTAAATGCGGATTCGATTTGTTTTAAAGGTCCGTTGTCTCTGCATACCCCTCTAGGTTACGGGCGTGAGTTATGTGGTTATTATCGTTTTAGGCATATAAAATAACTACAAAATTACCAGTAGCTGATATTTATGTGATGAAAGCGGAGTCGAGCAGCCTGCGCGCCGCCGGCAGCGACCCCAACAACCCGAAGGTACTCTCCGTCAACTTGCAGAAGGCTCAGATGATCGCCATGATGATTGCATTGATTAATACTAGGAATATTGATAGGTAAGATATTCTATCTATACTAATATTATTAAGAGGAAAGATGTCTATTTTTCTATGTATTCAAATAACTCAGAAATTAGTGGTTTTTATTTGAAAGCTATATTGACTCATTTACTAATAGCATTCTTCAAGTTTAATTTAAGTTACGAGCAAAAACTAGTCTATACTAATATTATAAAGAGAGAAACTTTGTATTTTTGTATGTATTGAAATAACTCAAGAACTACTGGACCGATTTCAAGAATTCTTTCACCATTAGAAAGCTACATTATCCCCGAGTAACATAGGCTATTATTAAATTCCACGCGGACGAAGTCGCGCACAACAGCTAGTATTTTATATGTTGATATATTTGTAACTTTTTTGTTGAAGCTACCAAAATAATCATTACAAAAAAAATGCGATTTTTTCTTTTACTTTTTCTCGTGTGTGTGAAACTTGTGCAAGTAAAAATATTTTTATATGTGATGGAAAGTTCAGAATAGTTATTATTTCAGGGATCAAGGAGAGAAAATGGATAAACTAAATCAGAAAATATATTTTCTGAGGTCAACACTGCCGTACAGGTAAATATTTTTGTACGACATCTAGTGGTATTTCCATAAGTTTAATAGAAATAATAATAGATGGCGCTGTTTTAAAATGCCAATTGTAGTTTCACTTCAAAATAACAGATGGCGTTGTAACTAAAATGTAAATAAATATTTTTTTATAGATTGTATGGCACATTGGTGGGAAACGAAAGAGTATCAACGGATCAAACTGTGGAAATGCTTTTGGAAAATGCAAAGAAAATTTGTCCCAACAATTCGCATGTTTTTGTTGGTGACGGTTTAGTTTCTATGTTTCGTTCACAAAAAGAGTTACAAAAGGATATGTTGGGACATTCTTTATTACTAGGACTGACTTTTATGGATATCTGTATTTATATGAACCAGAAGAGTATAGCCAAGTTGTCAAGGAATGGAGAAACGTGATAGAAATGTTTATGTAGAAACTCTAAATAAAATTATTTTACTTGATAGTTGTTTGATTTTCTTTCAAGAACCCTTTAGTTTAATATTATCAATCAATATTAAAGATTTTGCTTTCATCAAAACTTTAAAGCAGTGCTTTTCAATTTTTGAGTGTTGAATTAAAACATTTTTCCTCGTTGTCTTGTAAAAAATTGATGGTCAATTTGCCCATTTAAATTTCTTAGTGATATTTAAAGAAGGAGTACTCTTAATGAAATAAAACCGCTTTGTATTGCTTCAGTTGGACTAAAAAGTGTTTATTTGATAAAATACAACGAGCTTACTTTTTACAACATTTTACTTCTATTAATGACAAAAAAAAACAAACAAAACCCTTAATACAATAATAATATACATAAATACGATGGTATCAACTTCAAACGTATCATACGTAACTAATATAAATGCAAATCTAGGCAAGATCGTTACAATTCAAGTAAAATATATTTAAGACAAATAATAATAATAAAAAAAACTAAACATAATTATTTTTAAAAAGTTACACCAAGAAAACTCTAATGCAAAAATTCCCTATAGATCACACATACATTTTTGACCTAACCAAAGTCGAATTTTGTATTTAATACTGATATCATTTTGGAAGAACTAGAAAATATATTTACAATTTCTTTTTTTTTTAATTCATAAATGCCAACGATACAATTTTTTTTCGCCTGAATCTGTGACCATATCGCAACCAACTGCTTTTTTTTCCATTATAAAATAAACATAATTATGGAAAACTGAAATGAAATCTATTTTGAACTGTTGTGTGTAAAAAGTTCGATCTTGTATTCTGGGATTGTCTAAAATCAATTTTATATAGTCTATTTCGGTGTCTCTGTAAGAAAATATACTCTATTGTAACATGTGGACAGGAGCTGCAAAGATCTACTTCCTACTACTAGCTGTAGTCAAAAGAGTTTGTATCAACTTTGAAGTTTGGTCGAACTACATTTGGTCTACCATTTACAGTTAGTATATACAGAAATTACGTCATCAATATAGCAATATTGACTCTTGATAAAAGTTATGATAAGAGAAGGGTTGATAATCTTTTGATTTGAATATTTTATACAAATGAAAATTAAAAATGTTATTTAAGCGTACTCATTTAAAATAATTAAATATCTCGACAAACATTGTGTGACAGTGAATGGTGTAATGAAGAAAGCTAGGAAGTATTCCGAGCAGCTCCGGCGAATAACTTTGTAGAAACCTAACAACATTGTAAAATTACCAGTCTATTGTCGTATATTACAATAAATATGTACAATTAATAATATAAGAGCACCATTTCACTGAAACTAGTCGGAGCGCAGCTACGCCGCCCACAGGGCTTCGTTGTAAAACAAAAATATCTCATATATCACCGCTCTATTGTATAAAAATGTATTGTATATCTTGTAAAACTTGTATATCTATTGTACTATCCGGTATAAGTAAACGTTATCTGTTTCAAATAAGTATTGTAGCAAAAATAAGCTGCGCGGGCGACGCAGCCGCCCCTCCCACTGAAACGATGCCTTCAATAAAATCTGTAAAAAACTCAATCCCGACTACAAGATCATAAATCTAATATGTTTTATCTTTTATAAAAAATTCAACAACTCTTATTTTATGTGGAACTCTTTCAACAAGTCTCTATTGTGATAAAAATTAATTCTTCTTCGTTTTTATCTTTGATACACATGACAGCGGTTGGCGAGTGTGGCAGTGTGTACGTGTAGCAGTTGCAGGTTATGCCTACTTACAAACAAAATAGGCCATCTCTGTTGGCTACCAATTATTTACTTCACTAACTCTACCTTAAACAAAATAAAATATATTACACAATAAACGACGTCGCAATGACGCCCCGACGTGTATTGCACTCACACTGCAGCTCCTGCAGATCGATAGACATTGATATTTAAAACATATTTATACACGAGTAGATATAAAGAAAACAAATAACTGAATACGGTGATGCATACATTATATAACTACTGCAAAAATGGAAGACTTCAAAATAATTCGTAGCCAACGATCTAAAAAAAAACTTAACCGTTTACTCTAAGCTCCATTATTTATGCATGGGTGAGTATTCACTCAAAATACATTCAATACATACTAATTTTTATATAATTTGGAACCGTGAATCTTTCTGTCATATGTATATGTCAGCCAGAAGGACTACGGTATACATATAGGTTTGCTAAAGAGTCGAAAAAATGTTATTATATTAAAAAAGTACGAAATAAATAATTCGACAATCGAGAGTGCGAGAAAAATTACAATTTGTTACGGTGCGGGTTACAACAGTTCGATTCCTTGCGTTTACACTCTTGAAATACTTCTACTGAAATATTGACATCCCGTAATAACATGAACTTCACGTTTACGTATATTTTCTAACAGTAAAATCAGACAGTGACCAGGCGGTGCAAATGATCTGGCCATCGTGGTAGGTTGGTCATCCTTATGTTCATCTTGGTTGTCTACCAAGATGAACATAAGGATGACAATATATTTTCGTGAAGCTATTTCAACCGTGCAAAAGCAAGGTATAACACTTTTCATTTAATCAATAAGACAAAAACGCCAAAATCCTACTCACGCTTAATTTCCTTATTAAATAATAAATTACCAGAAAATGTTACTAATTTACAAAAAGATCGTATACCAAAATTTAGATATAATACACGCTATAGAGACAAACTGTTTAATATTACTTTTTTTTTAATAATTTGATTTCATAATGTAACGAAAAAGTTAAAAGTTTAACGCAAAAGGACGATTAACTTTGTCGCACACAAAATTACATAGAGTGAAATACTTGATACATGGCGTCGTTTAAATACAAAGCTGCTAAAATTGCAAAATAAATGATATACTTAGGGCTGCCACTATCATAATGTAAAATATCACTTATATTGATTTAATGCATCTATCGCAATTACCAAATTAAATTGTACTTAACACTTTCGACTGAAATAAATGAGGCGATATGATTGTTTAAAATATTTATCAGAAATCGTATGCATTGAAATATAAATGAATATTAAATGACAGCCCTAAAAAGTATTACATTATCAGCAGATGCAACTCAAAGTAGTAAAGATTCTTAAACAAAGGAAGACCACGAAACGGTTGATCAGTTTAACTTTTTAATGCCTTGAGATCATAAATAAATGCATTTTTAACATCCAAAAAGGAATTTTTAATAGCTTAACATTTCAAGCATTTAATTGAAAATAACTACAATAGCTTAAAACATAAATTTCGCTACTAAGCTTAGCAAAGATACGGAATAATATTTTTTTAAATTGTATTAAATACAATTGACAATCGATAGTACAATTACTTTGCAAAGTATCTCACGATGCAATCTTATTCTCTCCTTTTATATCGTAACAGCTTAAAACAAAAGTATATACTGACAAGGAATATATAAATCTCCATATCGTGGAAAAATACTAATTTTTAGTGATTAAAACACCGACATTTCAAGATTTTCATATTCCCGGTTAGTCTTTAGGTACATTAAAAGATGAATGGTAGCAATCAAATGTTAGATACGCAAATTATAATGAAATATATAAAATCTTAATATACAATGTAGTGAAAATTGGTTGAATTACATCGGAATTTAATTCCAAATATCCTTATAAGCTGTAACAAGGCGATACTGCATATCTTTCCCTCCCCTCGCAACTGTAGTTATGGAAACGTAAACCTGTTGATTTTTATAATCTCTAGGAACCTACTGAAAAGTGCTAGTTTGTGATAAAATAAACATGTGTAAAACCGGGCGTTCCGAACAAATAGACTGGACGGCATATTAATTAATATTGTATTAATCTGCAACGGGAAGAGGAAGAAATATGTTAATACTTTTTCACTACAAAAAAACTGTCTTCGAGAGTATTTCTACGATAATTAAAGAGTTATGTTTAAAGAAAAGCTAAACCGTGCTCTCTAAATGTATTGTACAAAAAAACCTCGTATAATATGACGCATTAAACTAACACGAATAAAAATAAAAAAAAAGGTTACAAAGACGAATAATTGAGCAAAACTTAACGAAACAATGAGCAAGGCGAGTAACAGCCTGGGAAGATTTTTATCAACACAAAACACTTATTCTGATCAATGTTACGTTTATACGAAAGCAGAATAAGTACGCGCATTTTTTGATATTGCAACACTGCCTGTATATATTTTGATATGTACACTACGCGGCGAGAACGCGTGCCAAAGTAATGCACCTCAAATAATTCTTACGCTCCGGGTCGTGTAAACTGACCCACTCCGTGTCAAGTCGCTCGCTGCTAATTTACAAAAAAACCTGCATTGTAAGATTGGAGACAATGTACTAATAAGTTGCAGTACGACACTACAATTTAAGACTAATTCACATTTACTTTTAATAATATTGTTTGTAATAAATGTATAAAATATCATCTGTAATCTCTGTATACTTAATCACCTTTGTTTATATTTAAAAATTAAATCCATTTGTATCGGTATAAAAATCTATTAAGTATAAATCTGAGGTTATTCGACGGCTATGGCACTGTATTTGTATTCAAACTTTGTACCGGGGAGTGGCGCGCCGCTGCCGACTTGCGTAAAACTATTTCATAAATTGTATAAAAATACTTATAACTATTATTGTTTAAGGCTGTGTTGTGGCTTAGAAATAAGCAGAATACGACTTTCTTTACTGCCCGCATTACTTTAATTAAAGCATTTCTTTTTGTCATAGATTAAACAAGATAACAGACATGACGAGTGATGTAATGGTGCGCTTGCTTTGTGAATGAGAGCAGTAATAAAGGTGTACCCTGATAGAAACAGAACTCTATTCTATTGTCTGAGGGGACGGCGGCGGCGCGCGCTCCCGCAGGAGGATCACATATAAATGCTGTGGAGAAATCTAATCACGGAAGATAACATTCAATTTCCTTCGATAATGATGTTTTTTGTTTGTAAACCTCCAAAAGTTTGATAGGAAACTCAATAGGAAAATAAACATCTTTACGGAGCTTCTCAGTTCTGATTCCAACGTAGCCTCGCTGCATAATCTTTGACGTCATTGCGAACACAGATGTCGCTGTTTCCCGCCAAAACGGACTGCATTGTGAATCATAACTGATTCGCTATAATTTCTCAAAACTGTCCAAAGAGCGATAATTTTCATTAAAATCAACAAATGGAACCTAATAAACATAATATTGCGTTATTCACTTTAAAAAGTGATAAATAATAAAGATAGTGGTATCCAACTGTGACGTGACTCCGCGTACTTCCACAACTTCAACTATTACCTCTAATAGTTAATACGTAACAGTCCTTATGCGGTAGGAAAACGAAACCATCACAATAATATCATAAAATAAGCTATATAAGTTGTCTATTCGTACAAACAGAGATGATAAAACGTTAAAAAGGTCCGCCGGAGTATCCCGATGTTGCCTGTTGCAGTTTATAGTCCGAGCGACTCGCCCTAACTGAACCAACATTACAAACAAAGCTGATATATTTCATATATCTCCCTGTAAAAATTAAACCCGATATTTTGTGAGGCTGGCAACACTGATCTATCAAAAAATGCACGCGGTTGTAGACTCAACACCGTGGTACGTAAGGACTACTGTTGAATGCATTTTTAAAAATAGTACATAGTGTTGTGAACCGTGAACAGAAATTAAGCCGAGATCTAAATCTACCTGTATCTATTGTGGACGCGAATTGACCGAGGACGCCTCGTACAATATCGGAATACTCCAACGGTGCGACAAATTCATATATATTTTTATTCTCCCTAAAGCTAATTTTATTTCGCGATGAATGATCGAATTGCTTGGTAATTCGAGATTTGATAATCTAAGCTAAAATTAAGCAAAAAGATTACTCTGGCGCACCTCCGAGGAGCGCGAGCGGCCGCACACAGCGCCGCATCGCACGCCTAGCCTTATCATAGAATTTACTAATCTCACTCGCCAATTATTTCACCAATCAGTCAAAAGAGCAAGGCGACGGACTCGGTCAGCCTTAAAAATAAATGCAAAATTTCGATAAATTTAGGAACATAAAACGTTTTTTTTTTAAATTATGTTTGGCAATTTCGAGTCGTCCTAATCATAATAAAAGAGAAACTTTATAAACTACGATGAAACAATTTCAATACATTCACACGACTCCAAAAGGATGCCCGATCACATTTCGCCACGATATACGAATTTTAACGCTAAATGAGCGACGCCTAACCTATCTAGCTATCACAGTCCTGTCTCAGTCTGACCCTTTCCTCGTAAATGCATTCCAAATTGTCGTATCGTCGGAAGAATGGTAACAACCTAATCTAGGCCTCCTGGTGCGACCTGACAGACGAACAAAACAAAAGTTACTACATTATTTGGCACCTACACTGTTACAAATATATCTCAATAATCTCATATATTTAAGAGTAATTAAAATGTAACAGAACCTTTCATAAGTACTACAACAAAAATGTTTTGATGGCAGAAGGTAACCTACGTTTTTGGTTTGCTTTTTTATTAAACCGTTTCCAATATTCCTCACATTCTTGATGTAATCGTCGGCCTAATTCCGCGTAAATTCATTTTATATTTTACCATTACTTTTACGATATTTTGAGCATAATAAATTCATTAATCGCAACCCATGTTTGCCAGATTACATCTCTTAAAACACGTAAATAATAATTAACTTAATACGTCTACAAAATATATGTATATTTATTACAAATAGGCACAACGACGTACCGGAAACATTCATCGCGAAATACTGTTAAGTGGTAAAAGAGCAATTCTTACGTCTTTACATTTCAACGAAGACCTTTAAATTCTAATCTCTGGTTCGATCCGCCGATGGATCCGCCGGCGACTCTCGCCCAGATACTAATTCTTACTTGGTAACTTAACATTACTTACGGGGCGCAGTGACGAGGGCGTCGCCACCGCTCGCCGCCGCTCGCTGCGGAGACACGACGGTAACACTATTACATGACTCACTGTACATTCGCGACAGACTCGTTACAATCATTTATTTACAGACCGAAGCATTGTACAGCGATCCGATATTAACTTTAGTAAATCTCGATTGTAATTATAAGCTCGCGTCGGCGAGTCGTATACATTTGTAAAGCCGTAATCGACGTATTTGGGACGTTAGAGGCGCTACGAGGTGCTACAGTCTAGTTGTAGAGGCGGTCCACGTAGAGGTCGTGGTGCGCGTGCGCCGGCCCGGGGTGCCAGCGCGGCGCGGGCGCGGGTCACTGCGCCGGCAGGCAGGCCACCGGGCCCGGCCCCACCGTCGGCTTGAACTCCGCGCCCGTCGGGAACTGCTGGAAAGGCGGCGCGTAGCACTGCGGGAAGTACAGCTCCGGCTTCACGACGGCCGCCGCGGGAGGCAGAGGCCGCGGCGTCTTCGCGTCCGCTCGCCGCGCCTTGGCGGCGTGCGGGTTCATGTGGTTGTCGATGTGCTTCTTGACTTCCGGTTCCGTCGCGAAACGCCGCCGGCAGTTGGGCATGGGGCAGCAAAAGGGCCGGTCGCCCTGATGTGTGCGCGTGTGCTGATCCAGGATCGCCTTCTGTCTGAAGTCTTTGCCGCACTGGGTGCACTTGTACGGCTTCTCTCCAGTGTGGATGCGCAAATGCTGGTTCAGTAT
>QDHC01006115.1:93530-103859 GCA_013186455.1 Papilio dardanus tibullus
GTTTTACGTACAGCTCGATTGTACAGTTAAAACTGCCGTACACAGCTCAATTTGAACTGCACATTCGAACTGGGCAGTTTTCAGTTTTGTCTACACGCCTTTAAGTGTACAGTTAAATCTGAGCGTCTGTGGTCGGCTTTACGATCCAATATCATACGGCAAATTAATATTAGCTAATTAACAGATATGCATATAACATGAGAAGAAAAGTTTAAAAATTGTTTTAAAAACTTGCCTATAGCGAGTGACACTTTATGTGGAATTTACCGCATGGATTTATATCGTTTTTATGGGTTCACTTTCTTGTCCTTCCAAAAGGCAAATCTCATATCTAATTTTGATACTAAAATCGTGAAACAAAAAAAAACAATAAAACGAAAATTGTCCGAGGTCCAAAGTTTCTACAGTTTTATTGCCTCGGTGACTTCACCGAATGCAACTAAATATACGAGTACATTACATCACTGTTCTGAACATTAGTAAAATATACAACAAATTATATTTTGTTTGTCTCAATTTCCCACTGGTTTTTGATAAAACAATTTTACTAAAGACGGCTATAAACGTTCAGTTTTAGCTGCACAGTTGAACCTGACCGTCTGTAGCTGGCTTTATATTATACAGTCGAACTTTAAGCAAGAGTCCAAAAGACCACGATAATTGTCACGCTCAAAGAGGTTTCTCTCTAATCAGAGTTTCTCGCTTATGGAGGTAGCTCGTCGGGACTAGAGACTGACTCTTGCTTAGTGCTTTCTCGCTTAACCAGCCTTGATTGTAAATCCTCTACAGTGCGATTTTCGCGTAACTTCCTGCCACGCACACTGTGGTCTGGCGGTATTTCCAATTCATTTTTTTTATCTGTGGTTCCTCTGGTATTGCAGTCCATGGGCGTTGTTGATCATCTCGGAGTTCCCGCTGCTCGTTTGCCCCCCTATTCATGAAAAAAAACCCGCAAAAGTTACTATGTATAAATGTTTGAAGATATCTCCAGAACGGCTCAACGGATCATGATGAAATTTAGCAAAGATGTAGAACATAGTGTGAACACATAACTTAACTACTAAGTTATTTTTTAATTCCGCAAAGACGGATTTGCGGGCGACAACTAGTTATATATTTACTTATATTTGAGCGAAGCTCAATGCGTACGTTGCATACAGGAAAGGGAGTACGGGATTCATTTAATTATCTGAACAAATTGAACTCCAGTCAAATTGGCAATTATTTTTAAGTAGCCCAATTTATTTGCAGATGAAAATTGCACTTCATTTTGTAATTTAAAAGTCAATTTGTGTTTATTTGGATACCAAATTTTGCTTATTTAACTTACAATTTATTTAACTAAAATATACAATTATAGATGAAGATTTCTACATACCAAGTATGTTATAGACCTATATTTAAGTAACATGTCGTTTTAAAAAGTAAAATAAAATGAAAAAGCTGTTAAAATCGTCGTCTTTTCTAAATAGTCTAATTTTTAAATACTTACGAGTACATCAAGCTTTTGCACGTATCATAATACGAAAATTTAATAAATTTTAATCTATACTAATAATATAAAGAGAGAAACTTTGTATTTTTGTATGTATTGAAATAACTCAAAAACTACGGGGCCGATTTCAAAAATTCTATCACCATTACAAAGCTACAATATCCTCGAGTAACATAGGCTATATTATTTAATTTCACGCGGACGAAGTCGCGCACAACAGCTAGTATTGTATACAATTTAAATATAATTAATTGTGAGTTCTGTACAAATAAATGGATTGCAGTTACGTGATTATATGCATGTCGGTGTGTTTGAATTGATCGGAGCTCGTGTTGATTTTTCCGATTAAGCGCAATGCGGGAACCGCCCTTTTTATATTTTACAGGGTTCTGTATATATATTAAACTTAATATGTGTAAATACATGTAATTATACTGCTCATATACAACTAACTGATCTAAATCGGTGCAATTTAGTCTTAAATCCAAGACTACTCGGTGTAGCAGTAGGGACTTTGAAAGAAAAATAATTAGAAAATTAACTTTAGAGAAAAGCCTTAAATTATTATGCCGGTATAAAATAATTATATATACTTAAACAATGACAAAATATATAATAAATGAAAAGAAAGTGTATCAGTTCAACAAAATAATATTATGTTAAATATAGCTCTGTTCCTATGGAACCCAATTCGTAGACTGCATTTTCAGCGGGGCAATTTTTTTCGGCAATTGATTGGCTCTCGCAAATAAAGCAAATGAAGCCGAATTGAATTTCTGATGAGCTTCCACCAATTTATTCCCTGTCCTGCAGTACAGCGCCATCTCTCGAACGGAAACGATAAATATAAAAGACTGCCTATCAATAGTGTTGGGTTACATTGTAAAAATCATTTATGTTCACTGAATTACATTGCCGCATTTTGAGAGCTTTTTTCTTAAATAGTGACTGATGAAAAAGGGACTTCTTTTTGCACAATATATAACAGATTTTGAAGATTATTTTGTCTATTTGTTTTTGGATTACTAAACTTCCTTCTTCTTCTCTCACTAAAACTTCCAACCCATCAAAATTAAAGTTATCTCTGAAAAGGCACGACGTTCTTTAAAATATTTATTTTTTAACAGTGGTAGAGCTCGCTTTAACATCTTCGCACGAATTGTCCGGCTCGCCCGGTGAAATACCACGACCACACAGAAGACAAGGGTCAAATGGAAGCAATCCCGTGTGTCGTCTGGGGAGTGTGGTGCCGGAGGCCTCATTTTAATCCACTATCCCTTCCTATCCTTTTTTTTATAAAGAAATGACGGGAATGGTAGTGGATTTTCCGGGGTAGGGGACACATGGGGAAAGGAACTAACCCTTTTGTTGTGGGTCTCCTCCGTAGATTAAGTAGGCAACGCATCTGCAATTGCAGATGTCTACAGGCAGCGGTCGCTTCGCTATTTCAGCGAGCCAAGTTATTCGCATGCCCGTTTGCCACTTTATAATATTAAAAAAAAACTAGTGAAATCGACAACACTTGATAGCACAATGTTGAATGCATTTTGACCTCTTTAAAAGTAATTAACAATTTAAAATCAATGTTTTGAAGTGCAATCAAAAGTTGCTATCGTCCCCGTGGCCGCGGTGGCTGCACTTTTTGTAAGGCCTCGCCAACTTGCGTCATTTGTCTTCGAGCGATGCATGGGAAAAGTTACTGACAGATTCGTACACTGCAGGACAAATATATTAGTGTAAATACTATTTCATTTTAATTTAACATCGTTGTTTGATTCATATTCTGCTAAGATTATTAGTTTTAATACTCAGTATTAGTTAAATATTTTAGATACAATTAAAACCTGGATTGGAGAGAAACCTCTATAAGCGAGGATCATATCACGGTCCCTTGGACTCTTGCGTACCCAGGTTCAAGAGTAATCGTATATTTAAAGAAATTGAATTTTATATATTCAATTAAATTGAATATTATACCACAACTTGTTTGAAACTGACACAATGATTGTAGCATTTCATACTCGTATGGAGTTAAAATCAAAGTTAAATTATATGTCTATCTGAAAATCTTTTATTTAATATTTTTTATATTTTTATTTGATATCTATAAGTATCTTTATTTGTTTTGCAACAAACCAAGAGAAATACATTAACTTAACCTATATTCTCTTTAGAAAAAAATATTGTCCCATTTTTTATGTCTTCAAGTGTAAAGGTGCGAGTTGCCGCGACCGACGTCTGCTAATTTATGGAAAACCTCTGGAAAGTCCCCCCCCGCGTGCTCACCTAACTTTTAACTTAACCCCCAACTGTATCATCGTGCTTTAACTTGATATATGATACACTTAAACGTTAAGATAACTTAGAAATCGTAAACCTAAAATAGTTTAAGTTAAGTGCCTTGTAACACAGGAAGTTATTCTATTCGCTAATCGTTTTTTTAAACTATAGGTAAACGAGCACCTTCGCTGGAATAGCGAAGCGACCGCTGCCCATAGACGTGTGCAATTGCAGACGCGTTGCCTACCCTTAATCTACTTACTTTTCTTTATATCCAGCACTTGTATATTTTAATCGATTTCCGTATTAAATTACACGTCTTAATTTATAATCCAGTAAATATAATCTCCTAATTTTCTTGTATAGTCCAACCTGGATAAGCGATAGTCCAAAGGACCGCGATATCCGTCTCGCTTATAGAGGTTTCTCTCTAATCAGTGTATCTCGCTTATATTATTATACGAGGTACGTACGAGGTACGTACGAGGTACGGTTTGTCGCTTATCCAGGTGTGACTGTATACAAAAACTTTAAAATATTACTAAAATTATTTTACTATTAAATTAAATTGTATATTTAAAAATATTAACATACCAATCGCAATTGTCATTTATAAAATAACAAATTCTTTATTTTCATTAAATATATAAAATAATACAAGTTCAAATATTATAATTTATCAAGGATCAAATCTACATTATTTAAATTGGTATGATTTTTATTAAATTGAACCTTATTTCTATGTGAATAAAGTAGTACATAACAGAAAATGTATTGTCTAATTTGCATAGATGTCATTCAGAAGGTCGACAAAAATACGTAATAAAAAGCCGAATTATTTTAATAAAATAATACTTGTTTTAATTCACTCATTCGATATAGTATTTAGAAATATATTAAAAAAGGGGGGAGTCTTGTAAAGAGCCCTGACTTCTAGGGAAGACATGGTTATGAATTTAGCTTTGTGGCCAACCTCAAGTCCAATAGGAGGTTCCAGGATCTTCAAGGATACAATAAGAACCTTTTTTAGATTAATAGACTTAAGACTTATTAGTTAATCCTTATCCTTACATAGCATAAAACAATAACGCTTTTTTATGTTTGTCCCTATATATGCTTGAATCTTTAAAACTACGCAATGGAATTTGATGCCGTTTTTAAGAGATAGAGTGATTCGTAAGGGTTTTCATGTATAATACATTCACAATATAGTAGAGTAACACAGATATTTTACAGGTTTTTAATATGATGTCGTAAATTAACACATTTTAGCGCTTACATTGAAAACGCTGCAGTATTTAGTATCAGCATTATACCATGCGAAGCCGGGGCGGGTCGCTAGTTTGAATTGAAAACAGTTCATCATCATCATCATCATCTTCACTACTATTATCAGCTATATGTGATGCCAATCTGTTTTTTATTCAATTTATTAAACACAATGACACGTATGCATTGAATTATCGGAGAATGGTCTCGTTTGTGCAATTTTCGAAGTGTCCGACCTTCACAAGTTCAATAGCAAGGCTTCGCAAGTGAAGGCACCGCTGGCTCGATCTAGAACATACCTGTTACATTGTGCTCGCATTGCTCAAACATTAATTAAACACTAGCCCCCTTATTCCGAAAAAATGTATAAAGTACTGCGATAAACGAGGACCAATAAGTCGATTATATGATACTGGAGGACATTCGGAACTAAATAAGATGGACCAGGGGTCACATTGGACCGAATTATGTATCGTATGAAGTACCAGAAACAAGGATGTTCTGTATTTTGGAATACATGTTATGAATGTACCAGTACCAAACATACAACAGTAATATCGCTGATTCTCGTTTCGGAATAAAGTAGTAGATGTTGCCCGTGACTCCCTTCGCACGGAATCTCTACAAAGTATAAAACAAAATCTTTCTCTGTCCCTATATCCCTAGGTATGCTTAAATCTTTACAATTACGCAACTTTTGATGCTGTTTTTTTAATAGATAGAGTGATTGAAGAGGAAGGTTTATACGAGTATGTATAACTAGCGACCCTTTTTTTTTTTAAACGTCAGGAAATGCATTTAGGCACCTCTACGCCGGGCGTGCAATGGCGTAGAGAGTGTGGGACTCGCCGGCCACAGAAGGTGACCGTAATTCCCACTAAAACCTGACGCCCCTCACACGTATTACGGCGGGGTCGTGGGCACTGTTTAACGTCCGCGACAGTATAACTAGCGACCCGCCCCTGCTTCGCACGGGTGCAGTTTATATGGCTTTTATATACAACGTTAACAGTTTTTCTATAGAGTATTTTGTATAAGAAAAATAAAGAATTTTTGTGTTGAAACTTTTTTAATGGACTTACTTACCTTTGATTGTAGATATTGCGTAGTTATATCTTACAAAGGTTACTCCATGCGGAATTTCCCTCAACATGTTATTGGGTATTTCCTTGTTTCCTGATCTATTTACCAATTTATCAGACATATTGTAAAGTATCAAATTGTTTTATCTATACAAATATAAAGCGGAAAATTTCATATTTTTATATGTACTTTTCTCTAAAACTACTGAACCGATATCAAAAATTCTTTCACCGTTAGAAAGCTACATTATCACTGAATAACATGGGCTATATTTTTTAATTCGGCGCGGACGAAGTAGCGAGTAATAGGTAGTCTAAAATAAATAATGGTAGGCAACGGAACTGCAATTGCAGATGTCTATGAGCAGAAGCTTCGCTATTTCAGCGAATCCAAGTGGCCGTTTGCTCGTTTGCCACTTTGTAGTATAAAAAATATAAGAATAAAATACGATATGACATTATGTAGACATGTCTTACGTTTGACCGGTATCTAGTATTAGTTTGCGTTGGGGCAGGTCATGGGCAAGGTGAGCGAGACAGACTCATACATATTAATGCTATTTGCCCGCCTTTTTACTCGCTTTGAGAAAATTAAACGAGTCACACCCGACCTTCGAATTATTTTGATAATCAAATATAAGACACCAAAGTTGTTGGATGTTTTATTTAGAATTTGCTGATAAATTGTATAATTTCTAAAGTACTAGCTGTTGTCTGTGACTTCGTCTATATCAGGAGGGTTACCCAGAGTACATGCGCTACAAAGCGATTCGATAGCGAACATCATAAATGTATGAAACTGACAATGACGATATCTCACACGTGACAAGCACACGACATATTAATGTCATTGTCAGTTTCATACGTTTTTGTCGATTCCATCAGCGACATCGCCGATCGAAAAGCATGTTGGGTAAGCTCACTGTGCGTTTCGAGACCCGTCCAGCCGTTCTGGATATACCTTCAAACCTATCCATCCAAACTTGCGCTTTATCCTTAAGCTTTAAGTTGAATCGACTTTTATGTAAGAGGTTTTGTTACAATTTTTTGTAACATATTTTTTGCATTACTTTACTATATTTAATTTCATTACCCGTGAGAAAAAAGAAAAAAATTATTGAATTAAATAATAAAGAATTTAAAAAAGATATTTATCGCAAAATATACGATCAAAACAACCATATTTGTTGACGTAAAAGGTCGAATCAAGAATAAAAAGCGATACCAGTTACAAATTATTAACATATAAGCAAATTGTTATTAATTAATATAAAAGTTTGAAAGGTAATAAATCATTAAAGTGGTTTTATTTTATGTTATTTTTGCTAACTTGCTAAACGAAATAATAATATGCTAACAGTGGTAGAGCCCGCTTTGACATCATCGCACGAACTGGCTCGCCCGGTCAAATACCACGACCACACAGAAGACGGGTGTCAAATGGAAGCAGTTCTGTGTTTCGTCTGACGAGTGTGGTGCCGGAGGCCTAATTTTTAGTCCATTTTTCTATCCTATCCTTTTTTTACAAGGAAATGATGGGAAGGGGAAGTATAGGAAGAGGAATTATGCTCTTGCTGTGCTCCGTAGATTAAGGGTAGGCAACGCATCTGCAATTGCAGAAGTCTATGGGCAGCGGTGGCTTCGCTATTTCAGCGAGTCCAGGTGGCTGCTTGCTCATTTGCTTTATAAATCTGAAAAGCATGAATATGGCAACATTTGCCAACTGGCATAATGTTAACCCGCTATAAAATTACCACATAAACTGTCATTTTTAACCAGTTTTACATATAATTAGGTATTTGACGTAATCGAAAGGATAAAACCCAATGAGTAAAACAAAATAGCTTTTTTTTTTAAGTAGCATGACAGTTTGATATTTAGAAACTGGTTGGATATAAGTGGAAAAACAATAACAAATGAGACAACAATATAGTACGACAAATATATTTGGCCCGATGGACAAAGATACTAAGGTATGGTCAGTTATAACTGGCCGTGTGTAATTAATATTTTCATCGTCTCTGTGCAAGTAAGTTGTAGAACGATGTTTATTCATGGATAGATTTTTTGTAGTACGACCCATGATGGCTCCATTAACTGCAACTCCACGACTAGCGTGTATTTTGCGTGACTTCACACATGCCTTTGAATTTCTTCACCGATATGTGCAGGTTGCATCACGATGTTTTCCTTCATCGTTACAGGGTCGGGAAATATGTACATATGAAAATCGAAAATCGAAAAACACATCGGTAGATGTCGGGATTCGAACTCGAGACCTGCAGTTTACAAGTCAAGAGCTAAACCCCTAAGCCACCGACGCTCAATAAATTCTTTATAACAATATATTTTAATAGAATGGTTAGGCAAAACTTCAAATAGAACTGTAAAGCGCACTTTATACCCTGATAAACCCTTGCTATATTGCAACAAAATATATGGAAACTCACTTAACAAATAAATAAAAGTCGATTAAAGTGCCTCCAGTTTTAATATTCTTAGCTAGGCTATACTATAAAATAATCACGCACGTAACTTAGAAGAATAGACAGAGACCACGTTCTGAAGGTCTCTCACTTCTTTTCATTCATATACAATATATCGAGTGCCCTTAATACCTCTCTTGAATATTCTAGACCATAGACTATACTATACTAGATTATATTATGTGTATTATTATTCAACGATTATGTTTACATGAGTCAATGCTAGCCGTGACCGATGCATCGGGGTCAACAAATGCCAGTTGCCAGTTCATTACCAAGGTGCTTTCAAATTGCATTCGAACCCGCTCACAGCGGCCCGTCTTGCGCCGGTCAGTGTCAAGGCCGGACACAAGTTTATAATAGGTAAGCGTGGACTTTCATTGCTTATTGCATAGTCTCCTTGCTCTACCTATTTGATGTGTTGATCTGCTTTTGTGAAAACCCACGGTGGTAATGAATCGAAATATTATTCGATTTTTTAAGAATTATTTACTTAAGGTTATCTTCCGAATCTTGGAAAACATTTTTATTAGATACACATAAAAGTAAAGTAGACGTGTCTATTTCAATATTTTATGGACATGGACCTTTTAAAAAATGCGACTTTATTAGTAGTAATGAAAAAAAAACTTGAATGACATATTTATAGAAATTAACAAGAAACCATTGCCAAGAAAACAAATTGATTGATTAATTTTAAAACAATGCTTAAATAAACGGATTACGTTAACTAAGACTTTCGTAATATTAAAAAGAAAGAAATATAAATAAATAACTCATTTAATCTATAAGAAAACATTAATTTATACAGTACTTAATGGTAAAAAATGGTAGCAAAAGGCAGCTATTTTGTATCAAACAAAAAAAGAATCACGTAAATCGGATTAGAGCTCGCTGCGTAATTCTTGTACATACATAAAAAACTCATTGACTTACTTCTTACTTACTTCTTCTTCTTTACTGACAGTACAATGTTACCCTTAACGTAACCCTTTGACAGATGGAGTTGACCACATTCTTGGCCCGGTCCTACCCTGCCGCGTTCCCTCGACCCGCTCCCTGGACCTCTTACAATCAATCTTAAAAAAAAAATATGAATATATTAGGGCATTTGATGTCTGAAGCCGAATGAATCTTGGATCGGTCGCGAACCGACCGCAACCGGTCCGACGGCTTTTTGTCGGATTCCACCCTCGCTGTAGTCTACGGGAACCCTTACAATGCTAATTAGACTCTATTCGTATCTATTTATGGCATAAATTGCATCATAGTCCTCTCAATTGATAGTCACGACCTGCAAAGAAGGATAATGTTGGGATCAAAAGTAAATAAACTAATTTAAACTTTAATACAAAGTCGGTAGAGTTTATATTTCAACGTGGTATATTGTTATGAATAACTCTTTTGATTTTTATCGTACACTTGACCCGTCAAGTCGAATGTCCTGGGAATGTTCGGAAGGCGATTAAATAGTTATTTGCCGAGATCGTTACAAACGAATCGATATTACGTTTTATTTAACGATTATCGATTTTAAGGTTACAGTAGTAACACTTCTGTGTACTTTCAAAGAGTAGATAGATCATTTTTATTATTTTTCTTTGTTGCATCTACGAATAATCTTATTGGATTTTTCATTTGTTGTAGTTCGACCCATGATGGGCTCCATTATCCGCAACTCCACGACTAGCGTGTATTTTGCGTGACTTCACGCATA
>QDHC01006115.1:136505-152002 GCA_013186455.1 Papilio dardanus tibullus
GGGATTTTGAGCACAAAAATGTAATTAAGTAACTCGCTATATTAGGCACTGGTTTTATTTTTATACCGGTTACCGAACAAAAGCTTTTTAAATAACAATTTCAACATATTAAAAAATACTAAAATACTTACATTTTAAGAATTATCAATAAGCCTATATAATATTATAAAGGGAATAACTTTGTATTTTTGAATTTTTTTATGTATTGAAATAACTCAAAAACTACTACTATTCTTTCACTGTTAGAAAGCTTCGTTATCCCCGAGTGACATAGGTTATATTTTTTTCTTCCTCGCGGACGAAGTCGCGTGCAACAGCTAGTTATTAATACGACTTTTCGCAAACTTTACATTAGTTAACTAAGTACTGTGTATATTACACTTTCAATTCTTGATCTTGCTTTAGCAAGTAACCTTTAGTAAACTAAATAAACTAGATATTGAGTATTTGTCATATAAAAATTGCATTTTTTGTGGTAAATATTTTTTAATTATAGTATAGTATAGTATATTATTATAGTATAGTATTATAGTATTTAATTCATAAATCATTATGTTTTGTTTATTTTTATAAATATTAACGTCCACGCGAGTATTTATTTTTATTAAGTTAATAATATATCCTTATTTACTTTGTATATCACAATAAGAGTGCTGCCATCTAGCGATTTGTTCCAATACTGAAAACCAACCGACCATTTTTTAATTATTTTTAGATTAATAATGTAAAACATAAAAAATTAAACTACATTTGAAATACAAGACATAGGAAAAAATACAACATTGTTAAAAGCAAAAAAAGTTAACGCCAACGTCGGACGAAAAGCTTTCACAGATAATAAAAAAGGCTTTTTATATAACTTTGACAACGTTACAAAGTGGATGTGGGTTTTAAAAAAAATATGAAACTTTAAAATATACAAACATAACCTTTCTCGTTATAACAACTAAAACAGTAAATTAAAGGTTAAAGGTTTCGACCCCTGATGGGTTCGATTTTCCGCAACTCCACGACTAGCGCGTATTTTGCGTTAATACACATATCTTTGAATTTCTTCGCCGATATTGTACAGATTGCATCACGATGTTTTCCTTCACCTAAGAGCGTCGGGTAAATATATACATATGAAAATCGAAAAACACATTGCTACATGGCGGGATTCGAACTCGGGACCTGCAAGTCAAGAGCTAAACCCCTGAGCCACCGACGCTGTTAAAACAGTAAATTAATTTAAATTTTAATCAGTAATAAAACTAAAACAGTATATACAAAGGCGTAAATTAGCAAATACAGTGTAAGTAGAAAGTGATTCAGTAGCAATAATTTTGTAACGTTCACTCTAAAATCGACCTTTAATAACTTAATAACATATTAATAATTGCAAATGTAGAGAACAAAAAATATATAAATCAGCTCATTGGCGCATGCTATTATTTATTCACCAATATAAAACTCAACAAAAGCTACACGGTATCAAATACTTAATTGCATGCCATTTTTTAAATATATCGAGGACGATGGCACTTAGGGTGACCATATTGAAAAATCCTGAAATGAGACACAAATCTTTACGCAGGAAAAACGGTACTACCTCGCGACGTGACATCTTTATTAAACATACTATATTTCTACCTCATCACCCCATCAACATCGTTTTAAGAAGTTATAGTGTTTATCAACCTTTTTTTTATATCATAGAAAATCAAAATTGGCACAAAGTTGAAAAACAATTGATTCCTAAGCTATAATAACCCATTTCTTTCATCGTTAGAACATATTACTTAAGTTACGAAAGTTGTTCAATGGTTTAGGAATGCTTTCGAAATAAACGTTAAGGTTTTTTTCATATATTATTAGGTACTGCGTATGTATGTTCGCAATAAAATACTAAATCATATTGATACTTACAGAAACAAGTAAAAGTTTGGTTACCTTAGCAAAGATGAAGCTTTGAGAGACAATTTATCAACATTAATTGTGAATTAAACATATTTGAGAGGCAGATACGTTATATACATACCTATAGCCAAGTTATTAGCACGTGCTATTTTCAACTAGGAGCGTCGGCGACGCAGTTGTTCAGCTAATAACCGGACAAGACCACAATCTATACGTCCAAGTTCGATCCCCGCCGAGTATCAATATTTTTCGATTTTTATACTCGTATCTATATTAACAAACGATCTTACGGTGAAGGAAAACATCGTGAAGCAACCTGCACATATCGGCGATGAAATTTGTGAAGTCACGTAAAATACGCGCTAGTCGTACCATCGCACCATCATGGGTCCGAACTACATTACACAAGAGGGTTTACCCAAAGCACAAGCGCAACTAAGCGATTCAATAGCGAACATTGTATATGTATGGAACTGACAATGACGTTCGATATGTCACACGTGACAAGCACTTGACTTTTCGAATGTCATTGTCAGTTTCCATCAGCGATATCACCGATCGAAAGATACTTTGTGTAGCTCCTAAAAGCTTTACTGAAAGTTACTTCGTTTTTTCGCTAAGAAACAACATTGGTCTTCGTTTGTGCTGTTTTTCACCGCTTGTGCTGTGATCTATGGACAATTCCTAGTTACAGTTTTAAAAATTAGATTTTTTTTTAAATATGAAAGATATTATGTAACTAAGTACCATTTCGTTCGATAAATTCTTCATAATATCCGGTTTCACTACGTGCGTTAAAAGTTTCATTTATTACGTGCTTAGCGATAAAAATTCCAAAAATATTTGAACTTGTGCAAAAAAACTTAATACCTCTTACTTAAGTAACACTAAGCACGTAATCTTTACGCTTTTTAATTTTTCTATTAACAATTTTAACTTTAAGTTAGAAAAGTTCAACTTTCTTTACTTATAGTAACACAATGTTACTAAGGAAAAGATTTTAACAAGGACTTTATTTTGATAGTTTTCGTTTACCCTTTTTCGTATCTGTAATTACTTACGTGGTTTAATTTTATATCTATCTGTAAAACATAACACAATTTTAGTAATCTATACTAATATTATAAAGAGAGAAACTTTGTATTTTGTATGTATTGAAATAACTCAAGAACTACTGGGCCGATTTCAAAAATTCTTTCACCATTAGAAAGCTACATTATCCCCGAGTAACATATTCTATGTTATTTAATTCCACGCGGACGAACTCGCGCTCAACAGCTAGTTATAAATTAAAGAACTAACTAGGTTGACACGATGACCCGAAGTGTGCCTTGGCCTCCGACAATTAATATTTCGTAAATTCGTAATTCCTAAAAAAGTTACGAATTAAAGAACTAAGTAAAGATTAAGATAAAATAACGGATAAGGTAATCTTCGTCCAGCGTCTCGTATCAATTGCACGTCGCGCAATCTTGTCCCCGTCAGTATCTGATCAGACATTACCCGCTCCATAAAACGACAACCGACGACCTTGCACTCAACACCAAAAAGATCACACGCCCCCAGCCTCCTGACCTACATACGACCACTCAACACCTAAAAACGAACAAACAACACTAATAATAAGACAAAATAATAATAAAAATAAAGGAGACCGAGACGGAAAATAAAAATAATAACCGGGCAGATTACGGTGGCCGTAGCGGACGCGTTTTTCATTCACGCTCCGGTTCAGTTCAGGCTGGATAGTTCTCTTTTTAAACGAGACACGGTACGTGCCGCGAACTCTTGTCTCGTACCTTTTCTTTTTATTTTTCCGCGTCTTTCTTTTTTAATCATTTCTCGAATATGGAGCGTCGTTTTTATCGTTTCCCCGCCGGTTGCCGGTCCATTCACGTCGGCATCGAGAGCGCGCCTTTTTGTGTGTTTTGAAACAATTACGCGCGTCTCGTACGTCGCTCGTGCTGTGGTATGCTGTTTATGTTTTTTGCTGTTGCATAACCGTCCGAGATACAAGGAATGAGGAGGTCGATGCGATTACTGGACCATATGCTTTTTGTAATGTCGATACAGTTATCTGCAAGATTCGGCTGCTAATTTTAGTCCACTTTGTCCACTTGGGAAGGGGAAGTGGGCTAGCGGGGAAGGGGACCCAAAGAAAGATATATTAACCTCTTGCTGTGCGTCTCCTCCTCCGTAAATTAAGGGTAGGCAACGCATCTCCAATTGTAGATGTCTATGTGCAGGGGTCGCTTTGGATTTTTCAGCGAATCCTGGTAGCCACCTGCCCGTTTGCCACCTAATATTATAAAAAAAGACATCTTTGTCGGATATTATTGTACCAAATTGGCAATATTGTTCTCTATTTAATCATAGACATTCATATTTCCGCGTAAATGCACTAATTAAATCATAGTGTGATACACTCGAAGTTTTGTTTTTTATTGGTAGAAACTGGACAATTTGTGTTCGAGTACCAGAGTACCAAACGAGAGGGCGAACGTGACGGAATCATAAACGTCGCTCGTTACCGCTCTCGCCACCCGCCGCGGTGGCAGCACTGTGTTCGAACATAACTCTTGACGCAACAATTAGTACTGTAACGAAGCTGAAAAAAATATTATTAACATTGTTTGAGTTCGTTGGATAAAGAACTGAATTTAATTACAACGTTTTTTTTACTGACTTTTAATATTATATGTACATAAAGCGTGGTAAAGTCTTGGTAAAAAGTAAACAATTCTCTACTTTTTATTAGAATCTTTGCATATTTTCTATTTACCTTAGTATCTAGGTGTCAACTATTAAAATGAGAGTTGGAATGAAATTGATATTATGTATTTAAATGTAACATAAACGATTTATAATCTTTGTGACAGTTTAAGTTGAGATTACTAAGGAAATTACAACTTTCTAAGTTCCCTGTGTTAAAATAAGAAAGCGATTCAATCAAGACATGGCATATTTCAAAAGCTTTTGTTATTAAATGGCTTGGCTTACGAGCAAGAGCCTTCATGGATTCGCCGAAATAGCGAAGATACCGTTGCCATCGACATCTACAATTCCCGATACGTTGCCTACCTTAATCGAAGGAAGAAACACTCGCTATAACTGTACTTAAATATAATAGTTAGACGGCACGTGTAAAGACATTACAGTTTAAGTGGTCATATCGTTTAAGAACTTGCTACTGCTACACATTTAAATGACTTTTCATAATTTGGTCATCATTCGGGTAAAAGTCCTACTAATATAGGGATCATAAAAACAGTGTTGCCATATAATACAATCTATAAAGGAAGGGTTACGTGAAACAGATTAATGGTAAGTAAGCAATTGGCAACAATTTGCATCGAGTTTCCGTCTGCAAACCGCAGATAGAAAGTGCCCGCTGCCCGCCCAATAATGACATCGGATTCTACTTTTTTTAACACGCTATCTCTTTCACTCGATTGTTTTTTTTTTATCTTTCGCCACGGCCCTAGTTTTACACCTTGCAAGTGGCGCTTTACTATAGTCCGAGTGATACACATTGGCCAGTAGCTTGGAAATTAAAAATGAATAATTAGAAATCTCCTAGATATTTTTTAAAACACAAATTACGAAGCTACAGCACTTTCATTGAAGCTTTTCTTGTGACGAGTGAAATAGACTTTTTTTGCTCAACTTGGTGGGGGCACTGCTGTGCCTTCTGATATGTGTTCATTCCTATTTTTGACATTTTTTATAACTAAAATTTAGACAGACTTACAAAAATAATACATCGTAATTTCTTGCATGCTCTTTAAAAAGTAAAAAAATCTATTTTGTTAAAAATATAACACAATTAGTTCACCCGACGCTCTTAGGTGAAGGAAACATCGTGATGTCTGCACATATCGGCGAAGAAATTCAAAGATATGTGTTATCACGCAAAATACGCGCTAGTTGCGAAGTTGCGGAAAATGGAGCCCGTCATGGGTCAAACCTTACCTTTACCTTAGTTCACATTAAGCTCAAAATAGTTTTTTTCATAGCCAATAATTGTCAACCTTACTATTGAAATGAAAACTTTTTGCGTTACAAGCAACAAAAAGCTGCCGTGTAATAACAATCAGATTTGTAGGTGACCGTTAGATGACTTTGTACAGGTTCGAATCCCGGCGCAGATAGACTGCCAGATACGTGCACAATTAAACAACAGATACCAAGCTTTAATGTAAAGCCTTGTTCGCACTAGTACGGTATTTTAATCGAGAAGCGAGTTATAAGTATCCGAACAATTTACTAATCTACTCTACTGAAATGTTGCTGTACGGACACGTTTAGTTACTAAATTACTTGATACTCGATTAAAATACTATCCTGGTGCGTACAAGGCTTTATATATAAGTAGATTACTTAGCAATTTTAAATGTAAACACTAAAATAATGTTGTCTATATTGTTGTTGTTTGATATATTAAAAAAAATGCTTTTGCTTGCGACTTCGTAAGCAGAGATTTTTTTAAATATTGGTAACACTGTAGCTTTCAGTTGTGGCAAGATTTTGTTAAATCATTTCAGTAGTTTTTGAGTTATTTTAATACGTATAAAAATAAGCAATAGTAACTTAAAACCTACTTAATAATAATATTATCTTGACCTTGTACCGTAGTATGTACTTTTCGGTTATACTTGAATTTCCTTACGCATCCTCTTTCACTGAATCTGTAAGACTCTTGGATCTTTCTCTCATCATCACCAGCTCTACCATACGAAGGTGACTAGGCCATAGTCACACACACCCAGTCCGGGTTGCTCAACTTCACACATATCTTTGAATTTCTTCGTCGCTAAGTACAGATGTTTTCCTTCACCGTTAGAGCGTCGGGTAAATATGTCCATATGAAATTTGATAATTTAAAAACACATTGGTTCATGACGGGTTTCGAACTCTGGACCTGCAGATTACAAGTCAAGAGCGAAACCCCTTAGCCACCGACGTTCTCGGATCTTCCTCTAGCTTTGGCGAATAGTTATTTTTCATCAGTTCCGTTATTGGTTAAGTTAACGGTTAAACCCTAATCATTGAGTTCACTTAACTCGATTCACTTAACTTAAATGACAGTTATCTGAAGCGTATTAATTTGCCACTTACTCGTTACTTAGTGGTCATTTTTCTGGTGATGCTTAGATGTGATATACAATAAGTGTTATTAGGAAAAGCACTAAGATACTAACTTCACTGAACGAATCTCAGACGATATAAAGGGCTTTAGTTTTAAAAAATAATAACAATTTATGTCTATATCTCTATCTATACTAATATTATAAATAAACTTAGTATTTTTGAATTTTTGTATTTTTGTATGTATTGAAATAACTCAAGAACTACTGGACCGATTTAAAAAAATCTTTCACCATTAGAAAGCTACATTATCCCCAAGTAACATAGGCTATATTATTTAATTCCACGCGGACGAAGTCGCGCACAACAGCTAGTATCTCATAAAGGTGTAACAGCAATGAAAATCTACGGTTAATTAAAAGAATTACAACTACGTACGTTTCACAATGAATCTACGAATACGTCTAAATTAGAGCATTGCCTGGGGCACCAAGTTACCTGGTTGATCATTCGTGGTCACACGCGATCATAACATTTGGTCAGGCGCATGTCAAACA
Source organism: Papilio dardanus tibullus (assembly GCA_013186455.1). Taxonomy (NCBI): domain Eukaryota; kingdom Metazoa; phylum Arthropoda; class Insecta; order Lepidoptera; family Papilionidae; genus Papilio; species Papilio dardanus. The sequence continues at coordinate 144,050 of QDHC01006115.1, forward strand.
ATCCACAATTACTACTGATAAATTATACTCTGTTCACAATAATAACAAAAAAGAAATAAATAATTGTAATAAATATTTTATGAAATCAATTTAGCTTTATAAATCTAATTTTACGGATATTACAGAATTAAATCATGCTATGCACTTTACTAAATTGTAATTTAACGCGTTACAAATTTATAATTTAAGTGCAATTTTCAAGCATAGACAAATTAAATATTAAAAAAAGCAGTTCATAGGGAAGACGTATCGAATTAATAGGCGTTCTCACTGCCGAAACATATACAAATCTTTGTCCTTAAATGTGAATCAACGATTGTTTTTCTTTTAACGTTGGCAATGGAAACACAGAATAAAGTATTGAATACCATCAATCAATACTTCGTTAAAAACCTATTTTTTTTAATTATTCAAATAACTTATAGAATTCTCGAGAATGTACCAGGTTCTCAGAAAGTCTGTAGGTCGTAAGTTTAGCTCGAGAGAGGACAAAAAACAAAGGTCACTCGGACCCTAAACTAAAGATTGCGTCATTTAAACAGTCTGCCATAACCCTATGTAGCTGTTTGTATACCAACAGACTATCTATATCTATACTATTATAAAGAGAGAAACTTTATATTTTTGTATCTTTGTATGTATTGAAATAACTCAAGAACTACTGGGCCGATTCCAAAAAATCTTTCACCATTAAAATGCATTAAGAGTTACCTATAATTTAGGGATTGTTGGCGCAAACGGCCATAAGTATCTTACTTTTTTAGGAGAAAAACAGTTACAACAATATGGCTTGAAACTACGCATATTTTGTCTGAATACTACAATATTATAAATAATCTAAAATTAATAATTTCGAATGCAATAGTTTTTAAATTAATTGTAATTGCTTCATTATTCTTTAATATAACTTATTTTATATTTAATCTGACAGTTTTATCAGTGTTATATTAATTTTCGAATTGATTGTGTCTATAATAACAATTATAAAACCAATTAGTAATAAAATTGTTCACAATAAATAATAAAATAATTTACAACTTTTAATTTCGAAATCATTATTAAAAAAGAACTATAAAGGTCAAGTCAAATCATTATAAATCAATGTTGTTTAATAAATCCTATAATTTAGTAAATATACATCCAAAATAACCAATTATTACTATTAGGAGTGACTAGATTAATCCACTTTCCATTTTACCTTCCTATCCTTTTCTTATAAGGAAATGATGGGAAGGGCAAGTGGATATGGCGGGGAATGGGACGTATAGGAAGAGGAATTATCCTCTTGATGTGCGTCTCCTCTTCCTTAGATTAAGGGTAGGTAAGGCATCTGCAATTGCAGATGTCTATGGGCAGCGGTCGCTTCGCTATTTCAGCAAATCCAGATGGCTTGCTCGTTTTCCACTTTATAATAAAAAAAGTTAAGCACGTTGGCCCAGTGCAGGACTTCACATTTTAGAATTTCTTCATAGATAACTACGGAAGGAAAACACAATGTTTTCCTTACGTAGTAACATTAGTCTACAAATTAAAACACCAAATGTACCAATTTGGTACGAACCCAGGTCCTGCCGATTACAAGTCCACTCAACCGCTTCCCGACGATGCTCCAACTAAGTGTCTAAAAAAAAATCATACCAATTAGCGTATCTACTCAACAAAATAGAAACCTCGGAAATGATTATAAATCTGTATTTTTAAAAGAATCATTCGAATGATAGCTAGCTTAAAGTATCTCATTAGTACCACTCAAAACCCTCCTATGAGAAGCAATTAAAGCTCTGGATAATTAGTGCTAGTTAGAATTGCAATTTTAAATTGAATAACTTCCCCCCTTTTTTATGATACGCTTTAGTACCTTTTTTTTCTTTAGAATACGTTTTAATGACAAGAACGCCAAGAGACGAGACTGACGAGTAAATGATCGTTCAAATTCAAATCTATGGAACACTGGTTAAAATTCGCAACAAAATTATATTTTTCGAAATAAACAAAAGTAAAAACTGCTGATTTTAACCGTTAACTAACTTAATGTTTTTTTTGGACAGGAAAGAATAGGAACCTAATATCTATATGCTTCGGTAAAGTAGGAATAGTGAAAAAGTAAGTCTGCGTTTATTGCTATGACAATTAAATACAGTTCAAAGTGTAGACAATGCTTTTTTAATCTTAATTCCTGAATAATTCAAATATAAATTACCCTTGAGACATAGAATCCAAATTCCAAGGAAATAATGTATATAGTAAACATTTAGTAATCCATATACAATTTACTTTTGAAAATAACGATATTAAAAAGTTAGTCTGTGTTTCTTAACAAATAAAAATGTGTCCAAAGAAATTTATATTGTATTTTTTACTCCGGTTTCTTATCAAAAACATCGTTGAAATTGTTATTCGTAAACAACAATATGCTTTCTAAAAAGCCAATTTTATGTTATTGTCGCCACCGGCCGAGCGGAGACGTTCAGAAATTTAATTTCTTATCAATGGTGGCAACGATTGTCCCGTTATCTAATTTCTGAACGTATTCAAACGGCCATTTTGTGTTCTGCCGTGACCAATTCAGCTTTGGCGATACTTTCGGGTGGACTATTTTAAAGTACATTAAATCAATGTATGGAAAACAATAAATAATTATCGATTATTTTACAAGAAGTACACCAAGATGTTTATACTAATACATGTCACATGTCCAGGCACATGTTAATTTCTATTGCGAAAACACTCGTGTTGAAAACATCGTTATTTCTAATATTTTCTTCGGAAAAAAGCTATCAGTGGAATTTCAAGATATAACTGAAGTTACAAAATAAAAGCAGGAATTGAATCTTCAATTTTGTTGTGTATAATAACGGCTAAGCTATTAGAGTTTTACAAATTCTTGTATTACAGACAGGATGCATATTGTGGGGGTGTGAGTGCGGCAGTTGCCATGGCAACCGCTTCGTTGTTTTGCCGATGGGGCGCTGGTTCGGTTTTTCTTTTGTTTTCCACGTTTTTTCACACGGAAGTACGGGCGTAGGCATATGGCGCGAGCAATGTAGGGCTGGTTAATCCCGCGGACAATCTATTTTGCGTACCGATTAAACATACTGTAGTAAATTAAGCTACGTTTAAGGAGATTGAAAGTTGTTGCTATGCCGATCATGAACAGTATTGGTCCTAAAGATATCAGTAAATTCATAATTTTTTAAATATCAGAATTAAAGGTACTGGTGCTGCCATCTATAAATCAATAACAAAACTACTTATCTCGTATATTTTTAATACTACAAAAAATGAGAAATTAGCATTTATTAATACTATTATTTAGATTTTATAATAAAAGATATATTTAAATTAAACATTTCACGGATTTGCATCGACTTGTTATGTTCTTATGCTTAATTTGACAAACAAATAGCGTAGTAGTAGGAAGTAGCGAAGACAAGTAGCGCCATCTTTTGAATTATAATTAAAAACACAATTAACTACGTGCCATTGCTTTTTATAATCAAACGTATTAAATATAATTATTTACATATTCGTAAAATGATATTTAATTTTAAAGTACCAAAGTGTACCAATTTATTTCGACAAAGGTGCAACATCCCTAGCAATATCTTTTATTGGCTATATTTTAGCATTTAGCAACTGCAGCCAATAACGCTTCATTTGATACCGCGTTCGTATTCAGCCTTAAAAAATAACGAATACTTTCAGGCCGGTTTAAATTAAACCGTTCAATACATACAGCTATTACTAATGCTACTGGTTAGTTACAAAATATAAAAAAAGTTTTTACATTTACAATATTAAATATCTTGATAGATTGCATTTGCAACTAACTTTACCTAACTTTAACTTGAAAGGAACCTATTTCGTTTTCTACTTCTTTGATACTTACCCAGTCAAGTAAAAGTAAAGCCAAGTCAAGTCATAATTCATAAGATCTGTAAACATATCCAATCCTAAATATGTACAACGTATTGACTACTGTAATATGGGAAATTGCATACCTACATACATAATTGATAAATGGGTTACTTTATTTTCTTTACCTTTTAGAGAGTTTAAGTAAATTACATGCAAAGATATCACTACAAATGATAACCAACTAATAAAATTAAATTAAGTTAATAAAAAAATTAACACTCAACTTAAACCTTACCTAGTCTATGACATTGGCATTTGATTTTGACATACTGGCAACTTTGATATGTCAAAAATGACATTTTGAAATTTTGAACATTCGAGTTCGACACCTATAAAATTTCGTAAAAAAAAACAAATTTGTTCGCGAACAGTGTTTCGCAATAATAACATTGTAAAACTAACACAATGCTATCAAGTCTGAGAACCGGGGTACAAGGGCTGGTATGTTAATATAACAAAAACAAATAAAAGATGCAAATGTGAAAAACAAAAATTACATAATATCCAATTAGATGTGATTAGTTTTAAGGTTTATAAACAATTTCAGTGGCGTGTATCCTCAAGGGCCCTCCAGACCACGACCAGCTTGCAGCATGACAGTTTATTTGTACACCGAGATACTCCAGAAGATAACCCTAATGTACCATTTGAATTTACGCCACAAAACAACAAGGTACAGTCCATCAATAAAAACATTAGCACTACAATTTATACATTCTTAATTTGAATTTGAATTTGGAACATCGAATTTAAATTTTACTAACCTCACTTATAAAACAGCTGTGTAATATTGACATTTCTTATTTCAAATAAAACTTGAAACTTTTGTCTAATTACCAAATAATTAAAACGTAATTTAATTCTAATTCTATAGAATTTGAAATTCAAATTCTTAAGTGTCATTGTTAAAATATTACCAACTGTAAAGTTATTATATTAGATTTTTCTTAATTACCTTAATGTAGGATAGGTTTTTACTACCATAATTTTTACGCAAGTTTTCTTTGTTTCCTTGGTATTTATGTATTGAAAATTTACCAAACATATCCTAACACGAACTTTTACCTTTTTTCCAGCGTATTGAAGCGCTCCTGGCAATTTACCCCGAAGGTCACAAAAGAGGTGCAATGATACCTTTGTTGGATCTAGCCCAGCGTCAGAACGGTGGCTGGTTACCGATATCCGCGATGCACAAAGTTGCGGAATTATTGAACCTACCTCGGATGAGAGTGTATGAAGTTGCCACATTCTATACCATGTTTATCAGGTAATAAAAGCAGCAGTAGTAAAGTTTTTTTTTTAATATTAAAAAGTGGCAAACGAGCAAGTGGTCACCTGGATTCGCTAAAATAGCGAAGCAACCACTGCTCATGGACATCTTCAATTGCAGATGCGTTGCCTACCCTTAATCTTCGGATGAGGAGACGCACAGGAAGAGGATAATTCCTCTCCCTATTATTCCCCTTCTCCGGAAAATCCACTTCCCCTTCCCATCATTTCCTTATAAGAAAAGGATAGGAAGGAAAATGGATTGAAATTAGGCCTCTGTCACCACACTCATCAGACGAAACACGGTATTGCTTCCATTTGACGCCTGTCTTCTGTGTGGTCGTGGTATTTCACCGGGCGAACCGGCCAATTCGTGCAACGGATGTTATTGTGGACTGTACCACTGTTAAAGTAGTTTAATAGTGGTAGGGTCCGCTTTAACACTATCATATCAAGAGATGTTTTTGAATACCAAATTTCTTTTATAATTTTCAGACGTCCAATCGGTAAATATCATGTACAAGTGTGTACGACAACTCCTTGTTGGCTGCGAGGCTCTGATATTGTATTGAATGCTATCAAGGAGGCGACGGGATGTGAAGTCGGGGGAAATAGTCCTTGTGGCAAGTTCTCCATATCCGAGGTAAGCATTATCTACAATTTCTATATTTGTATGTATTGAAATATTTAAAAAACTAAATACTGTAACGTTAGAAAGCTACATGATGCCCTGCTAAAATTGGTACAGTAGTTTTTGAGTTATATCAAAAAAAAAAAGTTTTTATAATATTACGTTATGGCTTCATAAGACCGAGTTTTTATTTTATTATCTATCAGAACTAAAGCAGCAATAATCAACAGACAAGAAAATATTGTCTGGCTATAATGATTGTATTATATTGTTTTTTTTTGGATTTTATTAGTTTGTGTTTGTTTTTTTTTTCAGGTGGAATGTCTCGGAGCCTGTGTGAATGCTCCAATGATTCAAGTAAATGATGATTACTATGTAAGTGTACAATTTATTTTAATATTACATTTATTTTGAGAAAAAAATAAAAAAAATAACATTTTTTTATAAAATGCGTCGGTGGCTCAGGGGTTTAGCTCTTGACTTGTAAACTGCAGGTCCCGAATTCGAATCCCGCCATCTACCAAGAATCCCGCCATCTACCAATGTGTTTTTCCATTTTCGAATTTCATATGTACATATTTACCCGACGCTCTTACGGAGAAGGAAAACATCATGATGTAACCTGCACATATCGGCGAAAAAATTCAAAGATATGTGTATTCACGCAAAATACGCGCTAGTCGTGGATTTGCTGAAAATGGAGCCCATCATGGGTCGAAACCTTTAACCTTTAACATTTTTTATAAACTCAATTGTTCCAAAGTTTTTGACAAAGTTCGCCTAATTTATGTCTTTAATTATTTGTTTTTTATTCTTTTTATAGGAGGATCTTACTGTTGAAGATACAAAAGAAATTATTGAGAAGTTAAAGAGGGACGAAAAACCTAAACCAGGCCCGAGGTAATTTTTTTAAATCTGAATTATTTCCTAAATCACGTGATGTGAGAAAAAACTTCTAATTTAACATTAATAAAGAATACATTTTTTTTACTTAAATTTCAATAAAAAAATGCAATGTCACATTTTTTCATTCCGTTGTCTAGGAATTTAAAAAAAAATTACGCATCTCATTATCTTTATAAAAAAAACAAAGACAATCTATAATATTTTTTTTATTGTTTTTTTTTCTAGGAGTGGTCGTTATGCTTCAGAGCCATTGGGCGGTCTTACGTCGTTAACCGAGGAGCCCACAGGCCCGGGCTACGGACTACAGGATGCTCTGAAATAAATTCACTTAGTCTTGCTGTAAAAACTTTTATTTAACTAGGCAATATTGAATAAAGAGATCATGTTATTTAGTTTTTTATTTTCTGTATTATTTTAATTTTACACCCATAAAGTTCTGTGGGAATTTTCTCATTGGAAGTCACAAATTGACTATTCAAGAATTTTTCCGGATATTTTTTTTTTGTTTCAAAAATATATAAATTTTAACCACAGATAATATAGTACAACACCGTTGCTTTAACTTGCTTTATTTAATATACCAAAAATGACAGTAAAACGCCTTTATAGGGATTTATTTTTTTGTTTACTTATTGGAACATAATTCGTTTGAATTTTGTGCCTCATAAAATCCCACATGAAATAATTTGTTTTTGCTAATCGCATAATTCGTATTGAATCACTACATCATTATTAGTATACAGGCTGTTTATTTTGTACCATGTAATTTGGTACTATAACCTATATGTAATCTAAGTTGGGAAATAAATTTCATTTTCATGCATCAAAATATATTTTTTTTAACTCAAGCATGTTTTTTACAGTTAACACAGCAAACGTCCATGTATTAAAACTTTGATTAAAGAGTTTTGAAACACGCTGTATTTATATATTTCGTTCTCTGATAAGAGTATTCTGATTAAGGAAATTCCCTTCAGTTGTATTTTGATTAGGTCGTGTTAATGTTGTGACCGATGCATGTTTAGTAGTTTTTGACTGATTGGTAATATTACGTCATAATGTTTATTTCAAAGAATTAAATAGTTAGTGTGTGTGTTTGTGCAAAAGTGCTTGCAAAAATTTACAGATGTTCCGTCGTTATGGCAATAAGACAAATGGGGTTCAAGAATACACGAAGATACAGATTTGGGATACCGATACAAGAGAGGTTTTACAAGTGAGCTATATTT